>KN483482.1:23003-76048 GCA_000787095.1 Periophthalmodon schlosseri | reverse complement strand
GGCAAGGAGAGAGCGAGGGGAGAAAAAGAGAGGAATAGGAGAAGGAGATTGGACGGCTAGAGCGAGAGAGAGAAAGTAAGAGAGAGAGGGGGTGGTAAAGAGAGTAAGGGAGAGAAAGAAGTGGGGAAAGAAAGAGAAAGTGAGAGAGAGAGGAGAAAAAGGAAGAGAAGAGAGATTGGGTGGCTGGAAGGAGGGAGAGAGGGCATGGGAGAAGAACAAAGGAACAGAGAGAAAGAGAAAGGTGGGGTAATGAAAGGGAAAGGAGGGAAGGGTGAGGGAGAGAGAGAGGAGAAAAAGGAGGAGAGTGCAAAAAGAGAGATTGGGTGACTAGAGGAAGAGAGCAAGGGCGTGGGAGAGAAACAAAGGAACAGAGAGAAAGAACAAGGTGGGATGATGAAAGAGAAAGGAAAGAAGGCTGAGGGAGAGAGAGGAGAAAAAGGAGGGGGTGGGGCTAGAGGGAGAGAGAGGGGAAAAGGCAGAAGGAGAGAAAGATACGGGAAACAGAAGTATGTGGGCGAGTGTGAGCGGAGTGGAGAAGAAGAGAGGGAGAGAAAGAGGGAGGGGAGCAGAGAGAAAGAAAGTGGTAGGAAAAAGGGAGAGAATCATAGAGGGAGAGATAGGAAAGAGAGAAAGTGAAATTGGAGAGGGAAAAGAGAAAATTGGGTGGGTCTAGAGGGGGAGAAAGAGAAAGGAAAAGAGAGAATGAGAGATATTGTAAAAGAGGGAAGGAAAGAGAGAGATAAAAAGAAGGAAAGAATTCTAGAGGGAGAGATAGGAAAGAGAGAAAGTGAACTAGATGGATGGATAGAGATAGAGAGAGAGAGAGAGAGAGAGAGAGAGGAGAGATTGAGCCCAAAGAGAGAAAAAGATGGCAGGTAGAGAGAGGTGGGAGAGACAAGGGGAGAATGAAAGTAAATACAAAAGGGAAATAGAGGGGGGCAGAGAGAGAGAAAGAAAAAGAGAAAAAAAAGAGAGGAAGGGAGAGGAGAATTCTGACAACAAGAGAGGATGACAGGTGGGGCGGTAAAGAGATGGAGAGACAGGGAGCTATATTGAGGGAAAGGAAGCAGAGAAAGGAAGATGCGGTAGGGAGAGAAAGTAAGTGTAGAAGAAATGGAGACACTGAGTGCACAATCGAGAGGGAGGGTGGGGAGAAAGGGGAAAATGATGGATGGGGAGATGGAAGAAAGAGTGACCATGAGAGATAAGAGTGTATGACATGGGGGGTAAAGAAATGCAGAGACACAGACAAAGGGAGCGATGGAGAGAGAGAGAGTAGTGCTATTCGGGGGTCGTACATGCTCCTGCTGTGTTGAAAGAGGCCAATGATGTTGTGTATAAGTGCACAGTGCAGCTCTGACACTGTGTGTGTGTGTGTGTGTGTGTGTGTGTGTGTGTGGCACTAGTAAAAGTGAGTTTTAATAAGCAGATTAAAGGCTGTGTGGCTCTGGGAGAGGACCAGATAAGAGCACAGCTCAGTTCAGAGATGTCCTTGTGAACACTAACACTGGTATATGAGCTTATTCTGACTGACAGATAAACATTTCAGCTTCACAAAGGTCCAACGGGAGCTAAACAGTGAAGCCATTGGTTATAAATAAATTAATAAAGAGAATCGTAATTGCTATTTGAACTACACAGACTTTAAAGCGCACGCCAGAAAGACCTTTTTGTAACTAATATAGTGACATTATTATATCAAAATGTCAAAAAAAACCAAAAAAAAAAACAAAAAAACATTTAAAAGCCTCCAGTTACCAGATTTTAAACTTTTTTTTTTGGTTGATCCATGTCCATTTGTCCATTGATCCGAAGGCCGGCGGTTCGAAACATGAATGTGTGTGTGAATGTGTGTGTGAATGTGTGTGTGAATGTGTGTGTGAATGTGTGTGTGAATGTGTGTGTGAATGGGTGAGTGGTTCTTTGATGTAAAGCGCTTTGAGTGCATTAAAGGTGGAAAAGCGCTATATAAAAATGTGACCTTTTAAAATACTAAATACTAACCATTAGTTGCAGCCTTAGTACACAAACACATGAGGCAAAGGGGAAAAGCAAAGTGTCTTGCCCAAGGATACAACATAAGTCTACATTTCCAGTAGGATGTGTGGTTGCCAGAGATGTCATAGCATCTTTCCCCCTTATTTTTTCCCTCAGTTGTCCAGGTATGATCTATCCATCCCATCCAGCAAAACTAAAATTTTCTTCAGTCAGATGGATAAAAGTTTTAGAGTGAAGACATTTCACTGCTCATCCAAGCCGCTTCTTCAGTTCTGGTGGACACTGCCTTACATCTGCCTGAAGGGAGGCGCTAACTACGCTGAAACAAACACACACAAGTAAGTAAAATATGGCACAGTTCACAGTGTAGTTCAACAGACATAGCTAACGCATAGAAACTGTAAACAAGTAGGTGTGTTAGTTTCAAAGTAGTTAGTTAATTTATCTTTTGCAGTGAGTGAGTAGGTTTTAAGTGGCTCCTAACACACCAAATCAAACGCCGTTGTTGTGTCTTTGAGCAAAACTTGTCACCAACTGCCAGTATGAAATTTTGACAACGCATCGTCCCCGTTCATGAATTTGTTTACGCATTTGTGGATTAAACCTTAGATTCCCTCAGTCTATGTAATCGTCCACAGTTATGTAACACCACGGCGGACAATAGAACATGAAGTGAGTTTGAATGGGTTTGAATGGTCAGATGTGAAGGAGAGGCTGCTCAGATGAGATGACCTTTATAATAAATGCCGCAGTCTGCACCCACCTGCCAATCATCAGGAACAGAATGCAAAAAAGGGAGACAACATTTTACTTGGCCCCGATCAGAAGATAAATATAAAAGTTAACTAAAGAAGGCATCTATATAATTACTAAAAACTGTACCAGATGTACTAATTAACCGACACACATTGAAAGAGAGGAAAACAAACAAACAAACAAAAATCGTAAAGAGGGCTTTCTAGCTTTCTACCATGTTATAACATTGTTCCCTCATCAAAACACGCCTGAAGAGGCTTTAGATGTCATTCATGCTATCTGAGTAACATTGTTCCCTCATCAAAACACGCCTGAAGAGGCTTTAGATGTCATTCATGCATATCTGAGTATTTTAGCGATCTCTCCCGGGCCCTGTTCAAACCCTCCTTATGGTTAGTTGTGGGATTCTGTGCAATGCTCCGCCCACAAGCCTGTGTCATCCGTGCTCCCACATGACAGTTCTCCAAACATACACAAAAACATGATACAAAACTGTACACATCAACTTGCCAAAGATAGCGCTCTGAAGGAGGAGCGACTTAGCGCGGAGAACAAAGGGAGGGGAGGCTCAAACTTATAAACTGTTTTCGGCGAATATAGCATTATCAAAACAATAAAAGGTAACATGGTGATCTAAATATGTAAATATGTTTAGTTTGAACTTTTTCCCCCGCCCACTTAGTCATTTCCTCGCACCATGACACAGAAACTGTCTGGGATAGAGTCATGAAGTTGTTTCCTTATAGTCTCTGCTACTATTTGTAATTTTGTAACTCTTGAAACTGCAGAGAATCAAGTGTCTGGGGTTGACTGAAGCAGCTGGTTTCCCATGATTCATAGTAACACTTTGCCTGATTGATTGATAAAATGTGACCTTGTCTTCTGTATAAGTTATTATCTGAGAAAATGCTATGTAAAACAAACAGAATGTACTTGACAGTCTCACAGTTACAGTGGCTGATGTTAAGAATATACCCTCATTAGCTTTGAGTAGTGATGAGACTTTCGGCTTCTTTGTGGGATCCGAATCTTTTGGATCGGTTCGTGTCAAAGAGCCGTTCAAAAGACTGGCTCTTTTATATACAGAAGTGAGAACTCATTTAACTACAAACTAACCACAGAGAGAAATGACCAAGGCTCAGATTAGTTTAAAATGGTTCAAACTGAGAGTGGGAGTGTGTTTACCCTTTGAAATTGTGGAATTCTAAATAAAACATTGCACTACAATAATGATTATTCAAAAAGTAACTGTTATTATGATCCCAAATATGTTTTTTGTGCACAGAGCTCTCTCGTTAATCAGTGTAAAGATGCATAAAAATTGAAAAGAAAAAGATTTGGTTCTTTTGAAAAAATTAGATCCAAAGCCGTTCAAAAGCTTTAAGCTGTTTTAGGAAAATGACAAATACTAACTAGTTTTTTGTTTTGTTTTTTTTTTTCTGCTAAAGTGAACTAAACTTTGTGTGTTTGGAGTAGATTTTGCTTTTTGGCAGAGGTAGTACTCTGTGTGCTGTGGAGCAGAGCCTAGTGCACTGAGGCTGAGCTGCTCACTGTGAAAATAATGGAGAGACCCGCCACAACCACACACACACACACACACACACACTTTCTCTCTCTCTTTCTGTCTCTCTCTTGGCACCCCCTATTGTTGCTCTCCCTTTGTTCATCTTTCTCTCTCCCCCCTCTTTCTCTCCCTATCTCATTACCTCTCCTCCATCATCTTCTCTCTCTTGCGCTCTCTGTGTCTTTCTTTCTCCCTCTCCCTCCTTTTCTCACCTCTCTATGCCCCCTCTTCTAACTTTTAGTCTCACTTTGTTGCCCCCGTCTCTCTCTGCCTCCCATTTCTCTCATACCCCTCTTTCTCTCTCTTCCCTAGTTATTAAGTGATGATGTCACTTCCGAGTCCAACCTGAAACTTCACAGCCGATTTCTAGCTTTGCTTTTGCTATATTTTCATCAAACAAGAAACAATTACCTTTCAAAAGTGTGTTTAACCACAAATTGCATGAATATGTAAATAATGTAGTCATCATTTATCATAGCATAGGATTACCATGTATATCACACATCAACTGCCGCTAGCTTAGCCTAGGCTAGCTTCTTCCCTCAACCTCCCTCATACACTTTCTTAGTTATAACCATATATCCATGCTTATAAAACGACTGCTATCTGCAATCTTGTTTTAACGTGTATTGTCGCTAAAAAAGAGGGAATTGTAAACATGTTCATTGTTTTCAATCAGCTGATGAACCTGAAATTAAGTGATGATGTTACTTCCGGGTTCAACTGGCTGATTTCTAGCTTTGTTTTAGTTTTTATTTTGCCACACTTCTGGACCCAGAAGTGACATCACACTTAACAGCTCTATATTCCTTTCTCTTCTTCTCTCTCACTCTCTCTTCTCCACTCCCTCTCTCGTTTCTCCCTCTCTTTCCTCCCTGTCTCTGTTCTCATACACACACACAGATCCAGGCTTAAGGAAACCCTCTGACACTACAGAAGAATCACTCGTTCATCAAAGTCCTTCCTGCCAAACCAGACACACTGTACGGCATAAGGAAGTGGGTCTTCAATGTCACGGCAACGGCGCTCACACTGCACTGCACTGATCTCTGCTACAAGAAACATGCTCAAATTCAAATAGTATGCTCTGCTTCACACTTACACACTGAGACAATTTAACAGGTTGCGTTCACACGACATCACATAAAACTTAAACTTAAATCCCTGTTCACGGTTTTGAGTACTTTACACCATCCCGAAGATATAATATTTAGTTGTTAATATGTCTGCAATTCAAGGAGAGGTTGCCATAGTCACACAATAATTTAAGAGGTTGTGTTCACGTGACATCATAATGTTCTAAAATCCTATGGGCTTCAGCTTCCTTTTTCAATAGGTGCAATTTTGAGGACTTTTCACCATCCAAAAGACATAATAGTTTGTTTTGAATTGCTATGCTCTTATTTATTTATTTATTTTTGTCACTCTGAATCCATTTCGGTCTGGACATTGTATGGATTGTATGATCACATGATAAATGCCAACCAAAAGACTAAAAAGTACTGTTTATTTTTCAACAAATATGATCTATTTATCTATTGATTTATTTTTGCAGCCAATTTTCAATTAAAAACAAGCAGAACAATTTTAATGAGGTTTTTATTTTTTATTTTGTTGATACATTTTTGAGGACAGAGCCAAAATATGTATTTTTAATTCATAATTGGCCAGTCTGTGACAAAATATTGCCTCAAGGTCTTTCAGGGACAGCACAGAAAAAAAAAAAAAAAATCACTATTTCACAACACGCCTATTTTACTTTTTACACACCTTTTGATCTATGTATTTATAAAGGCACATGGATTCCCCCTTATTGAATTTAAATGTTTGAATATTTCCTTGTAATATCTTACCCTATAGTTTTTGCATTACTATTTGTATTATGCAAAGAGAATTCACACAATAATGTTATGATATTAACATTTGAGTAATTCTGCACTGCTCAAAATGGTAGTAATTCAGAATGGCTCCTCTATGTTTTTAAAGTCTATACACCTTCAGCCTATTCATTTCAGCATTCACATTCATTTCACTAACTAACCAATTGCATTATTAGCACCACTGGACACAATAACAAACTAAAAATACCAGGATCATGTAGAGCGGGTTAATACGAACATTTTAAGACCAAAATGACGAACCTCGCAGCAGTAGTTAGAGAGAGAGGGGCGACAGTTTTTCAATGTAAAGTGAATTGGAGCCAGAGCAGATGGAGCCAGAAGTGCGCCCATGATCACTTCCTATTCGGAACGTGGCGGCTACCCTCTTAGCTGTGTCCATTTATATACAGTCTATGGTTGTATTACAATGCAACACACCAAGACTAAAGTGTCTGTATCAAAAAGTAGAGTTTATATAACGCTTGAAAGTTTGAATAAAGCCTCTTATCACTAAACATTGCCATTACCCAGGAACACATTTAAAAGATGTAGTATTCAAATTAAAATCCTCACTTTCTATAATAAAACACATTAGCAGAAGTTGTTCTCTTCATTGAGGCCTAAGGCTATGGAGTAGTAGCATTCATTATGAGCAGATATCACTGTTTTACCCGAGTTCTTGGGGAATCAGTATCTATTATGCATTATTCTGCAGCGGAAGTTAAACGACTCACCCTGAAGTTGGTTTATCTGGTTGTACTTTAGGTCTCTGTGCATATAGTGGGAATTATAGAGTCCATTTTGGTTAGTTGTTAAAATAAACAGAGGCGCTCTATGGTGATACTCTGGGCATTGTTCAGTCCTTTATATATTCAGTTAGATACAAGTTTATTCATGCAAAAAAGTAGTTGTAAGAAGTTCGTCTCTAGTGTTGGCAGTAATGTGAAAGATGTACAGGCTACTGACAAGTAGGTGGCAGACGCTTTCACCAGAAAATGTATATAATTCAGCTTTAATTAAGTAGGCGCATTGTATTATTAACAGTGTTGTTTGATGAGGACTGGTGAAGAAAAAGCCAGTTTTGTCATATGCATTTTTAAGCTTATAACGGTCATGTGTAGAGCTTTGGACAGACAATGTTTGAAATGAACTGTAGCTACACTGCACAGTCATATAAATAAATAATACATTTGTAAAAAAAAATAAATAAATAAATAAAAAAAATCTGTAAATAAAAGCCCCTCTGCTCACTGAAGCTTTCATAGGACACTGAATGGAGTTAGTGAATGCTTAGTGTTGTGGACAATAGCTTATATAAATAATGCATTCTTCTTGCTTCGCAGTTTAATCAACACACTCCCAACCCGAGGATCCGCTCACAAAGCAAGCATTTGGTAACGATTGTTCACTTCAATCAGTTGTGTCTGCAAGTGGCTTTCACAACTTTTAATGGCCAGAGCAGAGTTCTGCCATCACGGTAAAGCTAATAAACAACTAAATGCTAACAGTGCACTTCCTGATTCTAGGACAATAACATGCAATAGACGCAGAGAGCACACAGCAAACTTCTTTTGACCTCAAGAGCTGCTTATACAAAATATCTGCACTGGGGAAAGAGACATTTTGCTCAACTACTACACAGAAAGTGGGTACAGCAACTTTAATGAGATAGGTACATTGTATTAAGAGTAGAGTATAATAATCTAGAGCTTTTGTTTGATGAGGACGGGTGAAGAAAAAGCCAGTTTTGTTCTATGTATTTTATAGCTTATGATGGTGTGCAGACCTTTGGAAAGCCTTTTTAATTAAATGTATACAAACTGAACCATTATATAAAAATAAAACAACTCCACTGTGAAAACATATCTATATCTAGAGCCTCCTCTGCTCACTGAAGTGGGCAATAGCTCATATATAAATAATGCATTATCCTTGTCTTGCAGTTTGATAACTTACTCCCAGCCCAAGGATTCACTGACAAAGCAAGCGGTAGACCATTCGCTTTAATCTATAAATAAACATGAAAACAACATGGCCATTTAAATGTACAATAAACAGCTGGGTCCTGTCAGATGCATAAAAAACTATGTCTAGATGATGATACATCCTGGAAGTTCCATAACAACACATTCAAATTAGCTCTCCCCTTCCTCAACAGTGACAAGAATGACCATGTGTTATGACAAGCCAAACTGACAGATTTACATAATACGAATGCTTTGCCCAAGAGGAAGTGACTGTGCCTGATTTGCGTCACCACAATGCATAAACACCACCCATGTATTCTAATAAGAGTGGCCGCTAACAAAGACATATGCGCTAGCTAACTCTCAGAGGGACAAACACGGATTGCGACGGGGGCTTAGCTGTCGCTTCCAGATACGAAATCGCACCTACATAGAGCGGAGTACGAATATAGACAGAACAAAATCCCCAAATTACACCTGTGAATATGTGACAAGGTGTTGAAAGCCCAAGAGGGAGAGAGAAAGGGGGGAGAAGGAGAAGGGGAGAGGGGGGTGATGGATTGGGTGACAGATAGAGGACAGCACCGTGGGTTGGGGGGAGGACGGGGGATGCATAAAGTTACGGCATCTTTAGCCTGGAAAATGCATTCTCGAAATATATATTCTGTATGTACATATGGATGTGTAAGCATTTTATATACTGTCCACTGTATTCAACAAGATGTATTCATGGGATGCATTCAGACCATTTTAAAACCTGAATAAAATACATACAGAAAACATAGATACACAAAGCACAAGAAATATAGGTCAACGTTTAGAGTTTTGAAAGAAGTAGGTAGTGTCGTTACACATGAAATAAGGTTCCTCAAGCAAAAATAAAAGCTTGTGACAACAGGGCCTGACACATATATTGTCCAGTTTAGTTTAGCTCATTTACATTCACATTTGGATGTTATACCTTGCGTTTTATGATTTGTGTGGTAGACTGGTACATGATCACAATAATGCACCAATGACACCTTCAGCTTCTTGTTATCTGGCCTATGTCATCAAAGGTATAATACTCCCTACAATGGAAGCACAGGCAGATTTGAACAATGGACTACCACAGTGTTCTGGGTGTAGGTAACTGATCTGATGGTAGATAAACTTCTTATTCATGGGTTTCAAAAGTTTAAAAATTACTGTTGCCATAGCAATTAATAATTGAAAACAAAGTATTACATCTTCTGAATGGTGAAACATCCTCAGAACGTCACATATAACAGGCATCTAAAACCTGTGAGTAGAGTTTCCTCTCAGGATTCTCAAGATACAATTTACCTCCACAACGCATTTAAACATGGTTGCCCTCTAAATGTAATCTCTAATGTCTTTAAGAAATATTTAAAATGTTAGCACTTTTAATGCTACTTTCTAATATTAGTTAACTATTGCCTTATGTGAGACAAAAAAAAAAAAAAAAGTTACGTTAATGAACAAATTAATCAACTTAATAATACTTATAATATAATGCCTGCATTGCCCCAAAAACTATTGGTTGTTCAATGGAGAGAATTCAGTATTCAAATAGAACAATAGAACAGAGAAGTGGACTAAGTGAGTGTGAGGTCACCCATAGTGCTCAGCTCCAGTCAAATGAAGCTTGTCGTGACTAGCAGTTAAAGGGGTGAATTTGGAGCTGAGTTCCATATTTGGAATTCTGAT
Source organism: Periophthalmodon schlosseri (assembly GCA_000787095.1). NCBI lineage: Eukaryota > Metazoa > Chordata > Actinopteri > Gobiiformes > Gobiidae > Periophthalmodon > Periophthalmodon schlosseri. The sequence goes on along the minus strand of KN483482.1, from coordinate 66,173 downwards.
CATGAGTATCATAGCAACCAAAGAGCCAATCCAGAGTGAGGCTGTTGAAGGTAACGCCCCTTCCCACCTGCACTGCTGGTTTAGCAGGGGCGAACCCTTAGCAAGGCTGTCAATCAAACCTACTGCTAACGCTAGCAGGAGCGACTTCAGGGAAAGACCCGGCACCCGATTTGTCTGTTGTTAATGTTCATGTCTTCATTTATGGGTAAAATAGCTAAATAAAAATACCAGGATCATCTAGAGCGGGGTAATATGAACATTTTAAGGCCAAAATGACAAGCCTGACAGCAGCAGCTACAGAGTGAGCGGTGACGGTTTTTCAATAGAAAGTGAATTGAAGCCAGAGTCGATGAAGCCGGAAATGTGCTATGTCCATTTATATATACAGTCTATAATGAGGAATCAGAGTTTCATGTAAAATCTGTAACAGTCTTCCTGAAGATATGAGACAGGACTCTACCTTGACCATGTTCAAATCCAGGATCATATGGCTGAAAGGTTTTTATCTGTACTCCTCTGTTTTAAAGTAAATTTTATAATAATTATTTATGTTTTGATGTGATTCATGTTTGTATTGTGATTTTAATGCACCACTCTTATTAGTTTTGTGTCCAAAATGTGCTCTACAAATAAACTTGCCATGCTGCTCCTGGTTGATGGTTGCTAATGTTGTCATATATTTTTGTTTTTGTATATCTACTTTTTCCACTCTTCTTCCAGACTGTGCTGAGCGCTGAGTCAGTCCGGCATAAACGGAAAACCAACAAACTGTGAGAAAGCTTGTTTAAACATTACACGTTTCTCTGGGAGCTACATCTAATGGAGACCCAGGGTGCACTGTATTCACTGGACAGAAAGTGTGAAACTGGTTTTAGAGTGCTTTTGGATCAGGATTACGCTAGCTGTAGTAGCACTAAAGATAACCACAGCGCTTTTATTACGCTACAATCTGGAAGAACTGGTGATTTCTCCATTGTAAAATTTGCAATATAAAATGACTCGATGTTTATTTAAAGAGGCACTATGTAACTTTTCTGGAGGGGGGAAGTCGTCAACCACAGTGTCCCTTCTATGGAGGTATTACTGCTTTGTCCAGAATGTTGCACGGTAAAGCATGAAACAGATTCATCTAGCATTTATCCAATTACCGGTCTTTTTATTGCGCATAAATACTTTGAAAGACGTGCATCATTACTGTGAATGGGGTCCATAGTTCTGACCTGGCATCATCACTTGCGATTCCAGCTCTCACAGGTGAACATTGCTGTTGTGTCCTTGGGCAAGATACTTAACTCGCCTCGCCCCCAGTGCCTGCGTACACTGGTGTATGAGAGTGAATGGGTGAATGGTTCCATGATGTAAAGAGCTTTGAGCGCTTTAAAGGTGGCAAAGCACTATATAAAAATGTGGCCATTTACCAAAAGTGCTTATAAACTCATTGCAGTGAATAATTAGTGCTCGGAATGAAAAGTAAATGAGGAATAACTTTCAACCAAACCTAGTTCAGATTTTCCTGTTTTGAAAACAGTAATAATCGGGTACAGGGTCTTTAGTGTTATTTCAGTGAAAGATTTCATACTGGGACAAACTCTAATTCTTAACAATAAAAGAGATCGTGGAGCATAGACCGAAATGCACTTAACTCATCCACAGTGAATACTTCATTATTACATTTTCCAGTTTTCACATTTCAAGTTGTTTATCTACAGAGCAGACAGTCAGCCACATGTCGCAAATGAAACTCCTTGTTGCAATAAAAGAAGCAAGGCAAAGTGCTAATAAACAAGCTAGCAAATACAAAGTAATATGAAATGTTCAAATGAAAAAGAGCAGGCTTTTTGTCACAAAGTTAGAGACGGAAACTTTGGATATAACTGCTTTGGGACTAAAAAAGTTGAGTTCATTAGAGCTAAGAAATTTGGAAAAGTATCTAATTGAGATTTTTCTAACAATTGTTATTTTCAACAATTGCGGCTGGATTTGCATTTCATGTATTTCATCTTGACAGCCTAAAAACAAATTGTTTCACAGAGTTGTAATCATTTCAACCAGAGATTTTAGACAAATTGGTTCAGAAAGCGAAAGGAACTGTCCACTGTTTAAACTATTAATTATATTTCTCTTTCATGTTGAAGTCAAAACATCTGCATTGACAATTTAACAGGTGAAAAGAAAAAAAAAAATCCAACAAATCAGTTACTTGGTTAAGAAAGAGAATGGGATGGACAATACCTACCCTTTAAACCTCCTGATTCTCTGACAATGTAACGCTTTAGATGCAGACAGCACACAGTGGACTTATTTTGACCTCAGGAGCTGCTTATACAATATATCAGGTACTGGGGCAAGATCAATTTTGCTCAGATACATGGAAAAATTCAGACACAGGCCCTTCAAATGTTTATTTTAAGAATCTAATGATATGACATGGAGCATACAGATATTTTGTATAAGCAGCTTTTGTGGTCAAAATAAGTCCACTGTGTGCTGTCTGTAATTACAAAACATTTTACTGTCGGAGAATCAGCAAAGGTGGGAAAAAGCGCTTATAAACTCACTGCGGTGAATAATTATAAAGCTTGGAATGCATTATGAGTGAGGAATAACTTTCAAACACTGCAAACTGTTTAAAATGAATTAGCTCAGAGTTTCTTGTTTGGAAGACAGTAAAAATCGGCTATAGAGCCTTTAATATTATTTCAGAGGAAGGTTTCATACTTGGACCAACTCCAGTTCTCAACAATAAAAGAGATTGTGGAGCATAGACAGTACACAATGGACTTATTCTGACCTGAAGAGCTGCTTGTACAATATATCTGTACTGAGGCAAGATACATTTTTCTCAAATACATGTAAAAAATCAGGCATGGGCTTTTTAAATGATTGCTCTTAAGAATGTAATGATACGACACGAACCTACTGAGCAGACAAAGGCCAGTAAGAAGACACACATAACTTTCGGGTCTCATTTTCTTCCACTGGTCGACCAAAGCAGCAAGACAACCACTGTTTTGACAACTGCGGCGGGGAGTGCACTTTAAAACGCCGTTAGTCCTGAACATGTAATTAGCCAGCTAATGGTGTGTAGATGTATGGAGAGCCCACGGGAGAACCGTAAAGAAGGCATTTTCACAGACTTAGAGCTCATTTGCACAATAACAGGCAACCGTCTCCGGGTATGTGCAGATGAAAAGAGTTCGGTCTGGACTATAAATATATCTGTATTTTTGTTTTAGGGATATATCATTTGCATTTGACAGAATCACAAAGAAAAGAGGAAAGTTATGCAGGTAATTTGGACCAAGTTGACAGCAGGTATGGGATGACAGCAAGCCTACGTTTTCAAACATGTAGATGGGTCAATATTTATTTAGAAGAAGACATATTGTGCTTATGTCTGCTATATAGTTAGAATCTGTGACATCTGTGGATCATTATGTTATAATTTGGAATTTTAAATCGCAATATTCATCTAAAACGACTTAATAAAAGAAAAAAAATCCACTGACTTCTGCGTTAAAAACCTGCGGCGCCCAACGGGAGCTGACGTCGCTGTAAAAGTTACCACAACAAAGAGCCGTGAAGTTGTCGGCACATCCGCTTAAGATTAAGAAAATAAAATTGGGGAACAAAGTAAGTACAGAGCAGTGTGCCAGTAGTGGTGAAAAATGGAGGGAATCGGCAAAATGGCGCCTTGAAAATAAGCGATTGAAGATTGCTCAAACATGCACTTCGGGTGAGTAAATGGTGAGGGGAAACAACTGTAACGTGGTTAAAAGTTGATTTTGCATAATAGGTCTGCTTTAAAATATGTTTCTTATTTTTTATTAATTATCAGAATGCAAACCTTAAATGATTACAGCAGCTGACATAATTCATATTTTAAGACCAGAAACACTTTATAAGTTGCCTATATTGAAGGCAAATAAAATACTGCTATACTATACTACTGTCTAACATATTATGCCAAAATTTGAACAACAGCATGTCTTTAATATTTTTAATGGTGCGTTGTTCAGTTACATTCTGAAGCCACAGTTGCCGTGGGGCAGACTGATGAAGTGTGGTTGCCATTTTTTTACAGTCAACAACCTACAACTACTCAACACAATACCACATTTATATAGGTTTTTGAGAAAAATGTGTCTTGCCTCATGCAGTACAAATATATATTATATAAGCAGCTCTTCAGGTCTGCTGCATGTTGTCTGCATCTAATTGTCAGATAATCAGGAAGTGTGAATTTGCATGCTAGTTGTCATTAACTTTACTGTGATGGCAAAACTCTGCACCGGTCTGTGAAAGTTGTAAAAAGCTCTTATAAACTCATTGCGGTGATTAATTAGGATGCCCGGAATTCATAAGGGAAGTGAGGAATAACTTTGGACCACTGCAAACCATTTAAAATTAACTAGTTCTATCAAATCTGGTAGGTGAGTGCTAAGCATGGTCAGTAGTGGGAATCAAACCACAACCTTAAAACTTATAGTGTATAGTCTATCTATCTATCTAATATTACTTTGCATTTGCACTGTAATTTCTCCATCTATGTTGAATTCAAAGTTGTGTGTTAAACTTATAATGAACAAAGAATACCAGACAGCCATTTAGAGACGAGAGCTATAACAGAAAAGACAATCGGAGTTGTACCAAAGTTCAAGAGAAAGATATTTTAGCCGCGGGCGCTGACTGCTGATGCATTTCCTCTTTGGTTGTCTTTGCATAAGTCCGACCTCCCTGAGCTGAGGTGCACACTTGAGGCGCGCTTTAATTGAGTGAGTTTGTGTTCCATTCTTTTGCCTTATTCTGAGCCGCACGGAGCCGGTTGCTATGGGTCACCGCAGCTGCTGTTTTGCCAGAGGATGTGGACTTTAGAAATATGTTATGTTTTTCAATATGAAGAACAGAAATTGGATGAATTTGGAGTTACAGAAAATACCCAATGCTTTTGAAGAGGAGACACAGAATTTATAAGGGTTGTGCCATGTTGAGAGATGTATGAAAAATGGAAGAATGTTGTTATGTTCACTACCAGTCAAAGGTTTGGACACATCATATCATGGAATGTTATTTTTATGCTTACTACTTTGTACATTTTAAATACATACAGAAGACATCAAATATATGACGCAAGATATATGGGATAATGCAGTAATGTAAAAGTTAAATACTCATATATATTTCATATTCAAATCCCTCATCCTTTGCTTTGTTGACAGTGCTGCAAACCCTTGGCCTTCTCTAAATGAGCTGTTTCACGAAGTCTCCTAAGATGTTTTTCACTTCACAGCTGTGCCATGTCAGGGTCAAGAAATGCCAAAAATGCAAATCAGGGATCAAACCAAAGGGTGGCTATTTTTTTTTTTTTTTCTTTTTAATCTAAACTAGTCATATCTAGTCATAGGTCTGATGCCTTCAATGAGAATTTACAATGCAAATCATCATGGAAATAAAGAAAAAGCGTGTCCAAACTTTTGACTGGTACTGTAAATATACTGTTTTAAGTAAACTAATAAAACTAAATCATACACGATCTGATGATTTTCTATGCAAGATGTGTGTAAAAATCTAAATACATAAAAAATATGCAATCCTAAAATTAACAGTTAACATTTGCATGGTGATAATGATACTATTCATGGGTACAGCTTCCTGTTATATGCAACACTGAGGACTTTTTCCCCATTCAAAAGATATAATATTTTGTTCTAAATTGTTAAAGTTTCAAATTTTTCATCATTCTGACCCATGGATACATTTTGTAGCTTTCCAGAGCGCCTTTTCAGTGGTCAATAGTCACATTTTTATATAGTGCTTTTCCACCTTCAAGGCACTCAAAGCGCTTTACATCAACCGCTCACCCATTCACACACATATTCATACACTTGTGTATTCAGACACTGGGGGTGAGGGGGGTTAAGTGTCTTGCCCAAGGACACCACGACAGTAGTCATCTGTGGGAGATGGAATCACACCGCCAACTTGTGAGTCAGTGGATCTCACCGCTCTACCAGCAATGTTTATGTCAAGAGCATTTGAAACGCCAACCCCTGGATCAGTGGACAAACACTCTACCAACTGAGCTACTGTCACCACTGTCCAATCCCAAACTTAAAAACAAAAAGTAGAAAATGCTTTTGCATTAACTTGATCTTTCATCATGATTTCTAGGATTAAGTAAATACAGTTCACTCAGCAGTTTAAATTCTTCATTAGTAAGTTCTGGCCAAGTCAGATATAGCACTGACAATAGTATAGACACAATACTTCTTTAGGTTATAAAGTACTCAGGTCCTACCGTTCTGCACGTCCAGGATGTGGTGCTTGTCCAGGGTCCATCCTCCCATGTTAGAGGCGTCCAGCTCATAGCCCTGCAAAATGGCCGTCCTCTTCTCCCACAGAATCAGGTCCAGACACGACTCGTACTCAAAGCCCACAGACACTGGAACAAGACGACAGGGGGACTTAGTATATAAACAGGTTTTATTAGAGAAGTTATTTTGAACTTGTATTGTTTGGCAAATGAAAGTAAAAAAAAAAAACAAGAAAAAAACAATTAAACAATTTTATTCCAGAGCCATTATTATGAGGTTAATTATTTTTTACCACTGAGATGAAATATTCTTTTAACTCTCCATAACACAAGGCTTTTGAAACCAATATGCAACAGTTGGCAAGGTAAAACTATTTTTAATTTAAGAAAACATTTAATTATCACAAGTGAGACATTTCTCTGAGTTTTGTGGTCACATCCGTATGGGAAAGTGATTCTCCTGACACAAGCAAACACACACGGTTAACCACCACATGCTGCTGCCCTCACAGCCAAAGCTCCCTTGTAAAAACACTGGGCCTGTCTGTCTCTGTGAGGTACAAAACTCGTAATGTCAAATACAGGACCAACGCCAAACCACATAAAAACACACCCACAATCTCCAAATTGGAGCCAAAAACAGCTTCCACCATTTTCACTGTGCACATATGGGACAATTGTATTATTATTATTATTATTATTACTACACTGTTGGACTAGTGAAGTAGCAACATACAGTTATTCCGTGGTAGCATGGGATTTTATTTGACAATGCTGTATCTTTTGGATATTTCTCTTGGATCTCTGGATTTTGACCATAGACTGTATAAAGAAGTGGACTAAAGGAGTGTGAAGTCACCCATAGCGTTCGGCTCCAGTCAAATGAAGCTCATCGAGGTTAGTAGTTGTAGGGGTGAATTTGGAGCCGAGTTCCATATTTGGAATTCCGACCGCGAGTATCATAGCAACCAAAGAGCCAATCTGGAGCAAAGCTGTTAAAGGTAACACCCCTTCCCACCCACACCGCTGGTTTGGCAGGGGGCGGGTGCTTAGCAACGCTGTCAATCAAACCTGTTGGTAACACTAGCGGGAGCAACCTCGGGGAAAGAAGGCAGCTGATTTGTCTCTTGGACCATGTAGAGTGGGTCAATACGAGCATTTTAAGACCAAAATGACAAGACTGACAGCAGCATTTATGGAAAGAGGGACGACAGTTTACTAATGTAAAGTGAATTGGAGCCGGCTAGCGGGTTAGCATTTATATATACAGTCTATGATCTTGACCCACTATCTTGGACGTATGACGTCATCACATTTGGGATTCTGAAAACCACTATAGTTTTTAGATTATGTGACGCAAAAAACACATATTCACAGCTTTGAAAATTAAAATACCAGTGTAAATACCAGCGAAATTGTAATTACACACAATATCAGATTATGAGCTGCAAAGTGATTCCTATTTCTATTTTTGGTATTAGATGAAAAGATGAAAAAAAAAGTTTGTCTTTCACTTTGCATTTGAACACTGGGATGCCTGATACCCTCTGCTGTAAACAGTGAAGGGGAAGCATTTTGATCAAATAATTTGCATCATGGCTAATATCAACCTTAACCTAATAGATATATGCTTTAGAGTGAAGTCAGTTTAATGTCTAACTAAAGAAGGTCCAATAAAAGTGTATGGACTTAAAGATGTACTGTAACTTAAAGATGTACTGTGTAACTTTTCAGGGAGGGTCTGCCACCTGCATGTCTCCATATGTTATTGCTTTGCACGGAATGTTCCACAATATTTCATTAAACTTACTTATCTTGCATTTATTCAATTATAGATGTTTTGTTAAAAAATATCCTGAAATAGATGCATTCGTACTGTTACCCGCTTACAGTAAGAATCCCGCCGACTGAACCTGGCGGCATACCTGCTTGTCTCAACGTAGATACATACGTTTAATGCCATACTTTGGAACATTCCAGGCAAAGCAATAACCTTTCCATGGATACAAGCAAGTTCGAACTGTCCACCTAAATTGTTACTGGTTTTATCGCTTGCATAGAAAGTTGAAACCAATTGATTTCATATGGAGACCTCCTAACCAATCAGATTAACCTAAACACGCATGAAAAGAACAAAATACTACTCCAGATATGTTTTTAAGTCCAAACAACATTATGGAAAACAGTAACAGACTCATTAAATTTATCCTAGTGTATTTTTGCAAGTATTGAACAAGAGAATGATACTAAATAAGATTAGGAATACTGTAGACAGATGGAGTATGTGTGTGTGGAGAGAAAGTGGGACACAGGGAAACTTAAGAGCCATTGGAAATAGCAGTGCTGCTGGCATTTACTGCTCCACTGCTGTGAGGAGCAATAACACTGAGGTTTATAGGGCTTCTAGGGAGCCGTGCCAGTTTAGCATAAGGCTGATTCAAACAATGATGAAGAAGATCGGCAAATGTATTTAACAACAACAACTATGGGGTGAGAGAGAGTTCTTCACATGGCGGCATTTTGAAATAAGGGAGGGCGATACTTTAAAGGTGCATTATGTAACTGTTCTAGTGAATTGTGCGGAACCTTCTTGTCTCTATGGAGATATAATTGAATTGGTGGTTTTCAGATTCTAGTACGTGATGATGTCATACTCCCAGATGTGGGGTAAGGGCCAGATTTCACCACTGATTACAATGTACGTTGTCATGAAATATCCAAAAGGTAAATGCACAAATGTTGAACCTGAACATTTCTATTAGTGACTAGACCCAAGAACTCACTATATTGCAATAAAAATCTGCATTTTAACAATATACATTTTAACCGTCCCCATCTGTATTAAATATTATTAGACGATAGATGTGATGTGTTGTGATGTCATCTGAAACCAAGTAAGTGACAAGTAAGTGATGCCACCAGGTGAAGTTACGGGTCAGGTCTGTGGAGAGATGATCCCAAGTAAGAATGCATGTTTTTCAAGGTATTTTTCTCACATTAAAAAGACTTGGAGAGACAAACAAGTCTCCACTAGAAAAGTTACACAGTTCACCTTTAAAAGAATAAGCTGTAGCAAAGACTGAGTATTTGTCATCTGTCCCCATGGTTATGGTATAGCCTGGAATGCTCCACAGTATGGCATTTTGGCATTAAACACATTTCTCCTCTCTCCTTACCGGAAAGTTACAAAGTGCACCTTTAACTAACCACCGATTTAATTTTTTTGAAAGAGTCCCATTTCAATTTACTGACTAGCATTAGAAGTCCAACATGTTTTATTCATTATACACAGCGTTCATGTTTTTGCATCAGTTTGATCCTTTAATTGGGCAAAGGACCTGGGTCAAAAATGACTACAAACTATCATAGAAATACTTGACTGCTCCCCACTGACTTCCATTCAAAATTTCTTTTACATGTCAAAATGCAGGGGTCTCAGGAAGGGCCATGATGTGGGCGGTCAATGGAAATAATTACTTTAGCATATTAGCAAATACAAAAGGGTTCAATTTGAGCTCTGTTTATCTTGCATTAAAAGTCTACGTGGAGATGCCGGATATTAAAATTCTGTAATAAAAACGTCTTAAATTGTAGCCAAATTGGGTCGTAAACTGAAGCTAAATGATTTATTGGGTTTTTACTTTCACGCCAAAATGACGAATACGTGGGCTGACTACAGATGCATTTCACCTGATTACTTTTACTGCTAAAACTACGCTATGACATTATCCATACCATGCCATAGGGCTTTCATACAAGTCTCCCATAAACCTTGATTATTTACACTGTCACCTCTCACGTCTAAGTGGTCCGATTTGTTTGACTTTAAGTAATTTATTCTGGCTTTGAAAATACTTTGACATCATTAGGTTGGTAATTCATGGTTTATAGCTTAGACTAATGTGTATGTAAAGGAGGTGGTGTCTAACATATAGAGGACTGCAAGAAGGAGACAGCATCAACTGTGTGTAATTTGTGTTTTGAATGAGGGAACACATTAAAGGTCCTATATTACGCAAAATGTACTCTTGAAGTCATGTCAGAACATTGGTACCTCATCAGAAACATACCCAGAGTTGTGTTTTGTTTCATTCACACATGTTTGAGTAACCCTTTATTATGAGTCTGTCTACATCTCTAAAGCTCAAAATGATCCGTTCCACCTTGTGATGTTATGAAGCGGTAGTTTTCAAGTTAACAGATACCTTTTACCTTTATTCAGTAGAGATAGGCAATTACTGGGCATAACATCACAAGGTGGAACAGAGTGGAAAACACATCTGAGAGAAGAACCCAGCCTAAATATGCAGGGTTTGTGTGTTAAACATTTTTGAATGAAGCAAAACAAAACTCCAGGTATGTTTTTGATGAGGAAACATTATGACATCAATCACAAAATAGCGTAACATGGACCCTTTAAATCATAGTATTTTCTTTTATCTTACCATGAAGTCTTAAATCTATGTAATCCCTCAGTCATCTAGGTGCATTCCTCTGTGGTCTGTATACTAGTCTACGTGGTCTTATACTTGTTCTGATACAGCTCAAGAGCATTCTAAAGCTATTCAAGAAAGGTTCATTTCTGTCCTGTGAATCTGACTTTTTTAGTAGCAACACTTGCTCTAATGAGAACAGGAGCAACTCAAATCGGCTATTTCTGACCATTGTAAAAGAGAGAGCCACATTATGGACTGGGACAGAGCAAACGTTATTGGGACAACAAACATTGTCACTGGATTAAGGAGGCAATTGAAATACTGAAACGTGCCCATGGGACTATAAAGCGGGACGAGGGGGCCTTTTTACTCTCACACACCTGGGATATTGTCGTGAAAAAGTCGGACTGCAGATGGTGCTGTCGTCCTGCCTCTATCGGTAATAAGACAGCACCAAAACTTGTTTAAATCAGCTGACCGGACACCAAAAAAGAATCTAAATGAATTGATTTTGGATACTTTTGACTATCCTATGTTTCAGGTACCTTTAACGCACAACATAACCAAACAGAGAGAATGCATGTATTTGTGACTTGCCAAAAGGTCTGCAGACTGTCTGTAGACATTTGTCCATGCTTTCTCCCTGGCACCTCCTGTTTGTACTCATATCTGGGATTAATCACATTTTTGGCTGGCTCTTTGCGCGCTGACCACTCTCCTCCAAGTGAACACTATCTTATGGGGGCTGCATGGCTTTGATTACATGCTCCAAGTTATGGTCCCAATCCACAGCCAAAAACAGCTAAGCCAGAGTGTTCAAAAGGCTTGGATCTGCGCCAAGCAAAAGAAAAAGGACTATTCCGTTACCGGCAGAATATTTTGAAGACTAACAATCGTGGTGTAAGTATACTAAAACGCAGAGCGGAGTTGAAAATTGTCTGAAAATGTGTGGTGTTTTAAGATGAGAGAATATATTTGATCCACTGCAGACTCCGTGAGTTTAATCGGGTAATTCTTAAAGGTTTTAGACCATCGCAGACCTCAAGGTGTGGAAGAGAAGTGGAAAGAAGTCTAGACACATTTTACTGCTATTTTAATGTTAGTGGTTAAAAGTGTCAGATTTATAGCATCAATTTTGACAGATACTTATTAAATAGTCCTCATTAAATGCTGCGTTCTCAAGTTCCAATTTGAAAAGTTAGGTTAGCATATTACAAGCAATTTGGCCTATATGTTTAAATTGGTTTTGGGGAAAAAAAAGGCACGAATGGCAAGGGAATATACTATAACTGACAAATTATTATTGATACTTTGCAGCTGCTGTCATCAACATTACCTGGGCAGTTGAAGCTAACTGGGGGTACTGCTCTGTCTCAAGATCTATTGCTCAATTTAGACATTAATCTGAGCTTTGTTTTAACACAATCAGACCATAACGAACTCTAAAATAATATTAGTCACAAGTTAGCTAGCATTAGCCAACAGTTTTTGGTTACTTTTTGTTGAAAATCAGACACCCAAATGAGCCCATGAACACTTGTATTGATCACAGTCTTGAAAATGTGTTATTTAAATCCATTTAGCATTTTTGTTGAACATTCCTCCATAGACATGCATGCAGTACCCACCTCTTGCAGCATGATGTCACTGTAAAGTATTAATAACTGATTACAACTAAGTGGGTACTACAATTGCAACACCAAATTTCCTAATCCGCAATAACAATATTATTCTGGCTAATCTCCATTGTACTGTTTTCTATTATTGGTTTCTACTATTTGTGTAATGAGAAAGCATTGGGCTGCCAATTCTGGATTATGAAATTGTAAGTGGAGTGATGTTGTTAGGAAAATTATAAATATAATGCGGGAATGTGCTTAATGTTTTGGTTTTATACAGTTGTGAGAGAAGTTGGAGAGGCAGAGGTGGTTGATAGTTCTACTGCTGCAACGGCAATGGAGGGGAGAGAGAGACACTTATTCTATGGCAGAGTCTAATCTAATGGCATAGATTCGCCATACTTTAAGTACTTATGGAAATTATTGCTCAAGTGCGCACATCTGCTACATGCCTGTCGAAATGGAGATGTTATTGTTTTACCTCAAATGTTCCACAGTAAACTTATCTCCAAGGACACAAGCAGAGGGCGCAGCCAGGTGAAGTTACAGGTCAGATCTGCGTTCACGTGAGAATGCACGTTTTCAATGAAGTGTAAGCAAGACTGATATGTTACACCATCCTCTGGAGAAGTAAAGTAAAATAATAACCCAATCACATTTTCAGCTGTCAGTTTAGAAAATGCAGCCTGCAACATAACACTTCTATTATCTTTTTTCATACCAAAGCACTCAATGAAAACATCAATTATTTGAACAATGCCTTTCAACATAACAACAGCATGGAGCTATTTCTGCTTTTCTTGTTTGGAAAGTGAACTTGTGCCGTGTTTTAATCTATGTTATGTTTGAGAGAATAGGCTGTGTTGACGTGACATCACAACATTCTATAATCCCTATAGTTTAAAACTGAGCTGGACGACTGGTCAGAATTCTGTGGTGGAATTTGCTATCAGATTGTACATTTGTAATAACTGGGCCTATTAACGTGAAACAAAACTGACGCAAAGTTCAAGGTCTTCTCTGTCGGCATAGCAAGGTAAATTTTCACAATAGCTTCAGAAAGCGGTACCATTATTCAAAACCAAAGACATGATTGTTGTCAGTCGAAAGGACTTTACGCCATAAGATTATTATTGGAGGTTTGTGGAGCCAATCTCAAACAAGGAATGGCGAGGTTCAACATTTGTGGATTTTTATTTTGGCTATTTCTTTCTTCGAAAACAGTGACCAAATAGGAAGTGAACATGGGCGCACTTCCGGCTCCATTGACTCTGGCTCTAATTCATTTTACATTGGAAAACTGTCGCCCCTCTCTCTGTAACAGTCTACGGCCCTTACCCACCATCTGAAATTATGACATCATCAAATTCTAGAACCTATATTCTTTCTTTCTACCTACATCATTGCAGTTTACCCCAGAGGCAGTGGCAGATGAAAGCGCTCACACCACTTCAAAAAACACAACATTTTGAGACAAAATGATCACCAAAGACACTCTCCACTCCTCCATCTTATTACTAACCTTGTCAGACAGCTAATATTCGGCTATTCTTCTCCCAGAAAATGAAAAAATAAATGCTAAAAAATACACGGCCTTCCTGCTAGCCATGCATTTCAAATATTCCTGGGGCGATATGCTTTTATAATAATGTATGAGCGCCAATCTCAGCCGTGTTACAAAACAGAATACTAAATCTTTTTAATGCCGTATGCTGTATTGGTAATAACTCAAGAGGAAGTGTGTTCGCTCACTTGTCCCTCGTAAAGGTGTCGAGGAGGTTAGCGGTTTGCACATTATGTCGTAGCCATTTTCCTGTCAAAGCATTTTCCCAGAATGCATTTGAACTATGGCTTCAGCGGTTTGTATCTGTCTGTGGCAGATAAACTATAGTCCGTGCTACTCGTGGATGTTTATGGTATGTTATTACAGAAGTGAATTAGAGATGTTTAACAAGGGATAAATCAGGCTTTCGCATTATATAAGAAGTATTAGTGGACAAACGTCAAGGTGATGCTTGCAGATTCACCTTGAAATAAAGCATATAAACATAGGACATTTTCAATAATTATAAAAAAATTATAATAATAAAAAAATTAAAAGCAAACCGGTCAAATATGAATATGATATTTTGTTTTGATTAATGTATGTACCCATGATATTAGTGCGCGCTATAGCCTTGTTTATGTTTGGAAAAGAGGGCCTGTTGTTTTAAATGTCATCCATACATGTTTGAGTAATTTTGTGATCTCTCCCGGGCACTATTCAAACCCTCCTTACAGTTAGCAGTATGATCTTCTCTATAATCAGCCCACAAGTTGGTCCTGTATGATAATTTTCCATAAATATACAAAGCATGATACAAAACAATACACTACAACTTCACAAACCTGATGTGATGTGCAGTAGTTTCTTAGTGGAACGCACGCTGACTGTGTTGTGATAGTGCTCTGAAGGGAGAGTGACTCAGCGTGGAGAGCAAAAGGAGGAGGACTCAGAGCGTAAAAACAAAACTTTTTAAACATTTTAATACCTTGTTTTTGTGGTAATATAGAATTTTCAAATCAATAAAAGGTAACATGGCGATTTAAATGGTATGTGTTTGCAATTAATACCCCATACAATAAAAAAAAAAGATCTGTAGAACATTTTTAAACATGTAAAAAATGTAATTGCGTATGTTTGAATGCCACTTCAGTTCAATACCCACAATCTCCCACCTATATGCCGTTTCAAAACATTGTGAAAAAGTGAGCAGATTTGGATATTTTGGGATATTTGTGTTAGTGTTGCATTTTACAATAAATTTATTCATAAAGCTACCCAGCAATTTCCCAGATACTGTGCAGAATTCAAGCAATTAAACCTGACTAAATTAAACACTGAAATGCCCGACTCACCCACAGCCTCTGACAGCCCGTACACCCTCTGTCCATACGCGTCGGTCTTGTCCCAGATGAAAGTATAGGACAGGTTTGGCTGAGCAGGGAACCACTTCTGGAACAGCCTCCCCACCACAGCTACCATCAGGTGGACCTAAGCGCACATATGTGGGGGTTGAGATGTATGTCTGGTAGTGTTGTCACAGTACAAACATTTTAGACTGCTATTTAGATACTAAGGGAAAGGCTCTTTACTCAGTACAGATTTCAATAGATCTAGGTAAATAATTGAATTTTGAATAGTATTCTTTAATATAAATGTGTAGTCTTATACTAGTTTTGATAAAAAATAAAGACAGTTCTAACACTATTTAGGTTATGTTACATTTTGTCAGATTTGTGATTTTTTTCCAACACTAGTCTTAGTAAAGATTTGGTTTTTTACAATACCATCTATAATGTTCATATTATTTACATTATGTATACTTTGGTCATAAGAAACTACCAAAATGAATTGAACCTTATCAATATTAATTAAACAACAATTTTGAATACATTTAGCATAGAGAGAGAAAAAAAGAGGGAGAGATTCTAGATGATTAGTAAGATATATAGATAGAGATAGAGAAAGAGAGAAAAGAGAGGAGCTAGTCTGACCTTCATGAGGTTGAATGGGATGGAGGTCTGTGTCATGGTGACTTTCAGGACCGGCTTGTATCCTGCTGCTCTGGAGCTCAGGTAAACCAAGTTCAAGTCACTGCCCGGGATTGACGTCTCCTCTTGTAACACCTGCAAAAGGGGAAAAAATAACTTATTAGATTAAAGGTCCTATGTTATGCAAAATTGACCCTCGTGAGCTTTAAGCCGTGTTAGAACATTGTTACCTCATCAAAAACATACCCGGAGTTGTGTTTTGTTTCATTCGCACATGTTTGAGTAACACTTTATTATTAGTCTGTCTACATCTCCAAAGCTCAAAATGCTGTTCCACCTTATGATGTGGTAGTTTTCAAGTTAACAGCTATGTTTTACCTTTTGTTCCGTAGAGCTTGGCAATTCCAAGACTTTCATTATGATTCGAGTGAAGGTTTATGGGGTTGCTGGTTCAAATTCCACAACAGGCACAGTGTGACTAGTTGGTTGTGCATGCTGTATGAGAAACAGAAAAAGTCTCTACATGATCTAATGTGAAGCTGAAAAGAAATAGTTCTTCTGAGTGTTAATGAATAATATAAGATTTGATTGCTAATTGCTTTGGAGCATAAATAATGTAACCAACAGAGGGATGCTTCCCATTGTAACAGAAGAAAACAACAAGAAGTGATAAAACGTATTAAAAAAGTGAGAATTCTGCAAATTAACAGTGTTGGATTTCAGTTATCAAGTGTATTTTAATCAACACTGCTATAATTCATGAAGTGTACTAAAAAAAATTATATGAAGTTTCAAAAACTCATTACTTATATTTTGTGCCAGGGAAATTCTGTTAGTAAAAGGCATAGATTGTAGAAAGAAGTGGACTAAGTGAGTGTGACATCACCCATAGCGTTTGCCTCCGGTCAAAGGAAGCTCATCGAGGCTAGTAGTTACAGGGGTGAATCTGGATCAGAGTTCCGACCGCGAGTATCATAGCAACCAAAGAGTCAATCCGGAGCGAGGCTATTGAAGGTAATGCCCTTTCACGCCCGCTGGTTTAGCAGGGAGCGGGCGCTTAGCAGTGCTGTCAATCAAACCTGTTGCTAATGCTAGCAGAAGCGACCTCCGGGAAAGAAGGCAGGTCTGGCAGGCTGATCTGTCCATTATTAATGTTCATACCTTGATTTACAGATAAAATAGTGAAATAAAAACCAGCATCATGTAGAGCAGGTTAATATGAACATTTTAAGACAAAATGACAAATGTAGAGCAGGTTAATATGAACATTTTAAGACCAAAATGACAAGGCTCACTGCAGCAGTTACAATTTTTCAGTGTAAAGTGAAGTGGAGTCGATGGAGTCGGAAGGGCGCCCATGATCACTTCCTATTTGGAACGGAGCAGCTAGCAGATTAGCTGTACCCATTTATATATACAGTCTATGGTAAAATGGCACAAATGAAGAAGCCTTCGTGCCAGCCCCAGTCTTATACTATTTAGACTTTTAAACCAGGACATCCAAAACCATCCAGATAATTGAATATATACTATATTGATGACTTTTTGACAATTAACAATTATATAATTAGTCCAGGTACTCTTTCATTTGGTGGTATTCAAAATGCAGTTTCTTCCTTAAATTCAATGAAATACATGGCGGTACTTAAATTAGCCAGCAAAATATTGATATTGTTGACTTCAAGCTGCACAGTAATGGTGAGAAATATAGAAAAGAATATCACTCTTGTAATGTGAAAATAATACAATATAATATAATGCAACTCACTGTGAAAATATTTTAAGTACTCAAGACAAAGATCTACGCTACAAAATACTTTTTAATTCAAATATTCAGTATTCAGTTTGGGGAAAAAAAAAAAATCTGACAAGCTTTGTAATTGCGATTTGATTTGCAATTTCTGTTTTAATACAAAGTTCACAGGAGAATTGACAAAAAGACTGAAATTTAAATAGACAATCTACAATTCTGAACATATTTGTACAGATCTAAACTACAGGGTTAGCAGATTTTATACAGAATAAAGAAGAAGAAATTATGGCGCTTCAAAAATTGCAACCTGTGTTCATTGAAATTGCGATTTCAATTACATTTTGATGATTAATCTTGTAGCCCTATCAATTAAGTATGTTTTCTTGTTTTTTTTTGTAATTTGTCATTTATAATGCATTTCTAGAACAGGAAAACCAGTGCATATGTCCAAAACCCGGGAGGTCTTTCCAAGTCCAGTCTCACAAACGCAGCACAGCCTCAAACCTGTCAGTGCACTGCAATATATTGCTGTTTACCTGAATGTTTACACTGATTGATGCTCGCAGCTTTAGAAAACAATAGAATTCTGCCCTCTCTCACCTGGCCCTCACTGAATCCATCTGTGAACCATTTTAAAGTCAAGAATTTACTGTTAACCTCAATTACAGCTCGGAGAAAAGCTGACGAAACCAACGCCAATTCTCTGCAATAACATTGGTCATGGACATCTGCTGCTTTGGTGAGTCACTATTATTCTAGCCTCAAACAAGATCGTGTCCAAACTGTGCCAATGATACGAACTGTAGTTTTTGGCGAGTTTTAAATCCAGAAAGAATAAAATCTAATAGCTTTGACAGCTCATTGCATTTTTTTTGTAAGGGCAGGAAATCACTTCATTTGGTCTTTAAAAGCAACATTTTATTTGGAACATATTTTTCCTCTTACTGAAACATGCGCAAGTCATTCCAGGGTGTCCATTACAGATTTACTCATTTGCTTTGTTGAAACTTAAAATGGGATTGTCACAACACGTGTGATAGCTTTTCAAATGTCGGCAGCGTGTTTTGCAAAAAGAGCATCGCTTAGCCCAAACATTTCAGATTCACATGACAGTTTTGGAAACATGATCAGCAACGAGCAAATGAAAAGATGTTTTGTTAGAATGCTACAAAAACAGTTTAAGATTTTGGAGGTCAGTTTCATAATGGAGATAGACTGTGATGATATCGGCTACACTGTGACAGACATTTGATTTACTGTATCTGCAATACAAACAATACAGCGCTTTTCCATCTTCAAGGCTTTACATCAAGGGACCACTCACCCATTCACACACCAATGTACACAGACACTAGGGTGAGGTAGGTTAAGTGTCTTGCCCAAGGACACAACAACAGCATTCATCTGTGGGAGCTGAAATTGCACCAACTAAGCTATTGTTGCCCAAATGAAGCCCAAGCTCATGGTTCTTCTCTTGCAAATGATGAATAATACTGGGTTTGCATAAAGGTGGGTCAATTAGCCAAAATGTATACTCAAGTGTGCTGAAGAGTAGTGACCTAAATCATTACTTAAGTAAAAGTAAAATGTATCTGGAGAAAACTACTACTTGAGAACTGTAAAGGTGTCTCCACGGAGATGTTTTTTTTCTCTCCTTGGAACCTTCCATAATATGGCATTAAATGTATCCTTTCTGCATTTATTTTAATTACAAAAATAACTTTCTAACATTCATTCTCGCTGTGAGCAGGGTCCCCCCTCCACTGACAACTTAAAATAATGCCTTGATTCTGCTATTTCCAAAGAAGAGACAGAGAGACAGAAAAAAAAAAAATCATTATAGGATATAAATAAATACGTTTCCAAATCAGTCCTTAACGGTTCACAATGTATTTTTTTTCTGTGGGAGTGTGTGCCAACTTGTCTCCCTGAGGATGCTATGACTTTGCTTTCATGTTCTACGGGATGTCATGAATCTTATCTATCTCCACGGAGACAAGCAGGTGATGCCGACACGCCGAGTTAAAGATCAGATCTGTGGAGAGGCAAGCCTGCTCAGAGTAAGCAAGCGTGTTTGTTAAAGTATTTTCTGGCAATAAAAACACCTCTAATGGAATAAATGCAAGACTGTGGAACATTTCGTCAACACAGAGCGTCTTTAAACCGTTTACATAGTACCACAGACTTGTCGCGCATTCCGCCGCTGTAAGATCTCCCTGTAACCTACATTTAGAGTGAACATCAAGGTTGCTTCTTTTCCTTTGGTGTAAAATACATCCGTGCAGCGCGTTTGAACAGGGGCGTGCTCTCCCTCTCCAAAGCCCGCGCCCTGCACCTCTGTGGGGTGAGTCTTTGAAGGACGCGAGCGGAGAGCATTTTCACACAGTACTTATGGGTGAAGGACAGACAGAAGGACTCACTCAGATCTGGTCTTGGACTTTAGTGGGGATTACAACTAATTATGATGATGCTACTAAGTACAACCAATAAACCAATAAACTACAGCTACTACGAGGACAACCTCTACTACTACTACTGCTACTACTACAACTACTACTGCTACTACTACAACTACTAGATACTACTAAAGAGTACTTATGGGTGGCAGGCAGATCTGGACTTGAACTTAAGCGGGGACTACAACTACTAATTATGATAATACTACTTTACCACCACCACCACTTGTACTACTACTACCACTACCACTACTACTAGTACTACTACTAGAAAGGACTGGGTGAAGGGCAGGCAGAAGGACTGACTCAGATCTGGACTTGGACTTTAGTGGGGACTTGCAGATGCTGCCTCTCCTTGACCCGTCTCTACCTACTGCAGAGATATGTGGAGTGACACTGGTATCATGGGGAGTGAGATAAGGTGACATATAGAGGCCACAGAGGAGTGAAAAAGTGTAAAAAAAAAATATGATGATAATACTTTTACTAAAACAAAAAACCTATTGCTTCTGTGAGGACGGCTATGACTACTACTACTACTACTACTACTACTACTACTACTACTACTACTACGACAACTACTAACGATGAAATAAACTGCTGCTACTACCGCTAGTGCTGCAGCAGCTACTACTACTACTACAACTACTACTACTAGACTACTACTAGAGTGATCCTAGCCCAGAGTAACCCATTGAGGGAAAAAGCTGTGTCTCATGGTTGACTCCAGCATGTTGTTGTTTGCCAGAGAATCCCGCCTCGTTTACCAATGCTTCTACTACAACTACTACTACTACTACTAGTACAACTACTACTACTACTACACAGAATAGAGAAATGTGTCCAAACAACTACATGTCTACATATGTGTACATATCTACAGCTACTACAAGCACATAGCAATAATGACTTAGATGTTTCGTTCTTTTCTTGTAGGAAAACAATACATTAGTCTTAATGTAATCCAGGCTGCAAACAGTGGTGGGTGGAAGAAAATATTTATGAACAACTTGTACAGTAATAATTGTTCCCACATAGTGCATATCTAATAAGGTAAATACGGTTAGCTTCTCCTGCTGAGTGTTCGAATAGCAGGCCAGATACATGCTAATGAATGTGTTTGGATCAATGCTGCATAAATGTTCTTTGTTTACTGCAGAAAAAAACATTTACAGATGAATTTTGGTATGAATAAACTTGCACTTAAATTTGAGAGCTACGCTGTTCCAGAATAGAGTCACGTTTGTTCTTTGAAGAATTCTGATAATTTGAACATTGTATTAAATTGTTCTAGGAAAACTTTTTGCAAAGAAAAAGTTGAGAAAAAAAATGGAGCAAACATCTCACAGCACACACAAAAAAAATGTATTTTGTTACTATCAACAAATCTTGCCAGTAGACAAGTGTGCAGTGATTTTCATTTCATTTCCATTTATCTTTATTTATACAAGGAGAACCCAATGAGAGTACCAGCCTAAAATACAGTACAATATAACCCAAAACAAACAAAACAATATACAATTTACAAGTATACTATTTTATTTCAATCTACAATTTAACTAGTTGTGACAGAAAGGGCATCTGACACAAAAATCTACCTAAATAATGTAGCAAAATCTGACAGACAAGGAAACACTCAAACCTACAGTATGCTACCTACATTCTCAGATTTATTTGTGTCCATAGCATTATAAATTCTTGAGTTAAAGAGTCCAACAATAACTAATAGTCTGACCTACTTTTAACTACAACAGTTTTTTTTTTTTCGTTTTTTTTTTCAAAGTACTTTATTCCCCTGTTAATTAGTTGATGCTTAATCTAAAATTGACTAAAAATCCCTATCTGACCTAATTATGTACATTATGTTGTGTTCATCTTTGTACTTTGATTTGCTATTCCCATGTTAATTAGATATTACTTTAATCTAAAAAGCACTACAATTCTTTCCATCTGATCTCTAGTTTACAGTAACAGTGACATAATTCCCCAAGGTTGGCCCCCACACACACACACACACACACACACACACACACACACAAAGCTGACCTAATTTAAACGTATTACCTTTACTGCCTTTTATATGTTAAATCTATATATTATATTTTAAATAATCCTAAAATTTTAATCATTTGCTTTGGATGAACATAAATAATTACACTGAAAAATGCAACGTAATTCAAACCGGGTCAAGAATCCATATGTTTAAGTGCACCACCAGGTCAAAATCTGGGTCTGGCTCTTTGCTCCTAGCCCCTTCATTCACACAATATGTAAGAAAATAAAAGGGGAAGCCTCTTAGGACCCAATGACCATGAGAAGGACAAAAAAGGGGAAAAAAAGAAGAAATATCTCTCCAGGGATTCTGACATCCGCGCTGCTCGGTGGTATATTTTTCAACTGTGCTATTGCCTTTTCATTAGGCAGGCATTTAGTGTTCATTACAGAGCCATTACATCCCCTTTAAGACTGGCCTTTCGCTGGCCTCCTCGCTAATGGACTCGGCACCAGCAAAAGCTTAAGTAGCCGAGTTTCCATTGGGCGCGTTTGATCCGCACATGCAGCCTACACAAGCACGCACACACTCACAGCTGCCTGCTCCCCTAAGAAAAGCCCATACACACACACACACATTGACGTTTATAAAACTTGTCAAATAAAATATATATTATGGATCTACTGTGACAGGTTGTAAAAGCACTAGAAATTTTAATATAAGACTTAGAATGACATGGATTTTAAAAATGTGATGTGTGTAGTTCAAATCGGTTTAACTTTATTCATTAGACCAAAAATAATTTAACTGGTTTCATACATACTGCAGGATTTCTGCCTGGGAACATTTATTTTGCAAAGTTTCAATAAATAAATAAATACAAACATATCGTATATACATAAAAATTGTATAAGTTCGATGTGCTGTCAATCTAGGCCAATTTTATTATATGTTGTTTTTATAAAAATATATATGTTTACGTATTTATTTTATTTGCCATTTGATTTCCTTTTTTTTTTACTGTTTACTGTTAATAATAATAATGAAATAGTTTCATAGTAAAAAATACTCAAATCATGATATTCTGAATCTAAGTCATAACCTATTGATTTCACTTTTACAGTGTTCTTTCCACAGCAGAAACTAAGCACCTCTGGCTCAATCTTGCAATCATTAGACACTTGGTTTTCTTTTTTTCTCCACGCAAAGATAACACACCAATTACTGCATTCCTCCATGATGAGCAGCTGCAGCCCTGGCCAAAGGAAACATGCTATTAGGCTTATAAGCAGTTAGAGGCAGGAGCAGGGTGGAGCTGCTTCTGCTGTGTGTGTGTGTCTCCAGCCCACAGTCCCTCAGCTGTGGTCCTGTGTTGTTCTAAGACACATGGAGCGGTCTCCATCTTTGTCCAGAGTGGAGTGTGTGAACATTTAGCAGTTTCTTTGACATACAGCTGTAGGCCTTTAGTCGTTTAGTTGATTTATTGGTACATTTAGATGATAAAAATTTATATAGATCAACAGAAAGGAGATGTTGTATGTTGTAAGATTTTGTATTTTTGGTATTTATATGTTAAAACGCATATTAAACTCATGTGTCATAAATTTCATCTGTCTTCATAATGTTATAGTACTTTTTTAAGCGTACACATTTATTTTTACATGAATTCCCGTGTAGTTGTAGTCTTGTGAGTACAGTTGGGGTCACATACGAGGAGATACATAATAGTTTTGAGAGCTTTTGCCACAGCCCCTTATTAATTAAACTGTATGTATATTTATGGAGAAATATTCAGCAGTTGCCATGGTGACACAATACACACATTAGCAAACACTGCTAGTTAAGCTAGTCTGAAAACTGGATTACAAAATGGTTTTTAACAACACATTTTCAGGAGACTGTGATCGTGGTCGCGTTTATTTTCAACAAAAAAGGTGAGAGTTATTAACTGAAAAATTGTTGGCTAATGCTAGTTAGCTTGTGATTATAAGTTTAAGTAAGAAGGACTTTTTTACATCACAAAATCAGCTCACCTGCTGTAATTCCAAGTAAGTCAGTTCTTTATGATCAGATTGTGTTAAAAAAAGCTCAGATTAAAGTCTAACTTAAGTAACAGAGCTTCAGAAAAGCAGAGCCTCTAATTAGCTCAACCCCCCAGGGAATGTTGATGACCTCAGCTGCAAAGTATCAATACATAGGTTTGCTGGTGAAGGATCTGCCACCTGCTTGTTTCCATGGAGATATTATTACTTTGCTTAAAATGTTCCACTGTATGGTGTTAAACTAATTTATCTTCTATCTATCTATCTGGAGACAAGTTACATCTTTAATTAGTAAGAATGCATGTTTTCAGTGTATTTTTAGCAATAAAAAACCTACCTAGCACACCCCCTACCAGTAAGGTTATATATTGCATCTTCACATCTACAACTACATCTTCACATCTACAATTCAAGCATTGTTTAACTCATCTAGACATTCCTTCATTTCAGTGTAAAACCAACATTGTTTTATTTGTCCACATAACACATGCAAACTTGTCATTTTCTCTCACATTCACCTCCACAAAACCATTTGGATGGGACCACATTTCAAACTGGACATTGTTTTTTTACTGTTGTTCCCAGGAACTTCTGCCAACATAGCTAAAACATACTACCTTTAAACTCACCAAGGTCACCAAGGCTAAAATCCAAAATGTCTCCTCTTATTCTTGGTAACTGGGAGTATAGGTCAATGTGGCTTTGATTATGGTCTGTTGGGTTCACTGTAGCTCCTATAAAAGTTGCTAGTTCAAATCCTTGTCTAGACAGTTCAAATTCATTTTGTGCCCATAGTCTGCTCCAGTTACTTCAATTGCCTTGCTTGAGCATAATTGTGGGATTGATTAAACTGAATGGACAATCTGATAGCACAATGCCCCAAATTGAAAAGCATTAAAACTAAATTTACAACACAATAGCAGTCTTTAGGATGGTATTAATATCTTTTCTACTTCAAAATGACCACCATGACAACCAGTTAATCAGCAGTACAATGCAATCTAAAGACCAGACAAAGATACAGCTCTCCATACCTGTGTCTCTGGGATGATAGGGCCGTCTTCAGGTGAGCTTCTATAGAATGTAGACAGAGGCGATGCCACAATGACTGGGTTTGGTCGGATAAAGCCACTCAGATCACAGCTGGGGATGTCATTCTCCTCCTAGAAAAATACGACAACAAATGAATGTTAATTATTTACTGGACAAATTTTAAGGCAAACTATAATAGAAACTAGAACATTTAGCTATGATAAGTTGTAAAGTGATAAAGAGTGGTGGTCCAAGTATTGATACTTGAGGGACACCTTGGTAAACTGTAGATGCGGCTGAGCAGATTCCATCAAATGAAAAAAAAAGAAGGAAAGCAAATCAAAATCTGGAAGTTTTGACATTATTATTTATTGTGTGTGTGGGTGTGTTCTTGTCCCACAACTTCAGCCATTTTGAATGAATAGAATGAAGTATAAGCTGTCATAGGGGAAATTAAAATGAGTAAAGGTTACTGATCCAGTTTCAAAAGTCAGGTGATGCTAATAACAAAATGCCTTGAGGCTGACTGGCAATGATGTGCCTATGTTCACTCCACTACCGATCATATTGATAGCTACGCAAAAGAGGTTAAGTATCTTATGTTTACTATGTTTTGCATTTACTAGAAATGGCTCAAGAATATTACTTACTTTCTTCATGACCAGTGTGTCCATCACATAGAAGACATTCCACGGCACCCACACTGTCCTGTATTGGGTGAGGAACGGCGCGCGCTCAAAACTCAAGGTCAACGAAGCTCCGCCATTGGCCAAGAGATCAAACCTAAAGAAAACCAATCAAAAACACAGTCAGTCTGTCACCTATTAACAGTTTTTTTTATGTTTTTGTAATTATTACTTGGTTTGGTGGGACGGTACTTTTTGTAAATATGTATCACAGTTTTTCATCATTTAAGTGTCAGTTTGTGGGAAAAAGTTGAAAAGAAAAGTATAAAAATACAGGTAGTGGTGAGTCCTAAAATGTGAAGTAATGCATTTTTCTGACAAATTAAAGACTGAATTAACGTCATCTATTTTTAGCATTCTAATCATAACTATTTTGTAATTTGGTTCTTACTAACAGTATAGTTGCTGGGTAACCTCTACCTATGTTATATGCCAATGTCGAAACAGAAAGTAAATATTAGAAACAAGACAAAACAAACAAAATCTTAGTAATTTCATATCAGGCGCAGTTCAAAATGCCTCCCTCTTCCCTCCCTCAAGGCGCAGTTCAAAATGCCTCCCTCTTCCATTCAGTTTAAGACTAAACTTGTTTTTTGTTGACTTTTTTATGTGAAGCACTTTGGAGATGAAATTGTTTTTAAATGTGCTATAGAAAAAATATATAAATTGAATTGAAAAAAAAAATGGAATTGTAATTATGTTAACTATGTTTTACTGAAATGAGAAGTGTAACATGTCATATGCACTTTAAAGAGTTCATATATTCCTTATTAGAGCTACCATCCTATAGCTGTGAGCCTATTAAAATAGTACATTTGGCCTTCTGATCTGTGCATTGTTGACACATAAATTGCCTCGTCTAGCTGCGTGTGGGGCTGCTGATTTCCATTCTGATGTATGTGCATATCATTATCTCCACATATGTTTTAGCCGTGTGTTTAGGAGCCCTTAACCTCCTGTGTGCGAGCAGAGTGGGTGTGTGTGTGTTTGTGTGTGTGATTGATTGCGTCCATGTGAATCTAATGCATTTTAAAAGAGTCTTTGCAGTGCGCGCCTCCCACACAAATGCTAGGAGACAGACAGGAGAGCAGGGACACAGCCAAGCATATGTTTAGTCAAGTAGCCATCACTTTGCTGTGCTGGCCTTTGATTGCGCAAATGTGTTTTTTAAAAATAAATCCTTTATGGTTACATCATCATGGAATAAGGGCGAACGGACAGTTATTTGCAAGGCCATTTCGATAATCAAATATGTCAATCTGAAAATAGCTGGAGCATAATTGTTACTATTGCAGGGTACTCTTTAAAGTGAATGTCTGTTTTAATATTAATATTATATCTTTTAATATATTTAATTTTTTTAAAGAATGTATATTTTTAACCACCTGTACTATAATGTAAAGTAAGCAATCTGTAAGAACAAAATACTTGATACTGCCCCTTGCTAGTAGCCAGAGCCATTCAAATTTCACGGGAGAGAACCTAGACCAATGGCGTGAGTCTTTTGTCTGAGACAGCTGTCAAAATGTCTGAGAGACTGCAGTTGGATTTATACAGGAGGCTGTGTTTGGGGAACTACACAAGCTAAAAGGATTCACATGCGATGAAGAGCTGGCTAAATTCCTCATGAGCAGGTAACAAGGTGGCTCTCTCAAGTATTTTAGTGAGAAATGTTGTTGTCTAAAATGCACGTGTATGTCAGCTGTTGTAATGTTAGATTGTCTAAGCTAATTGCTGACGTTAGCCACATCTGTGTAGCGTTAGCTCCTTGCCATAAACAATTCGTTCATTCTGTATCTGTAGCTATAACCGATGTGTGTAAGAGAAAATACATCTCTAGAGTGTTTTTTTCTGGTGCAGACCTGCAAGTGTATTGGCTTACTTTTTTCAAGTGAATAAAATATAATATAACGTTAAGTGTAATCAGGCTGCAAGTGTAGACATGTATTTGCATTGGAATCCCTAGGCCCCACACCAAGATATTTCACACATTTACAACAACAATGAGCCAAAGTCAGTCACAAAAGGGCTGTGAACCGCGATGCAATGAAAACACACTGCATTATCTTTTGAAATGACACGCGAGTTGTGATGAAAAAACATGCATGCAGCTAAACAGCATTTTAGGAGTGTAATCTGTCATTATGATGCATCTGTATAGAATATTATTCTGAAGAAGCTGCAGTTATGGAGAAGGTGAATCTAATAGTGCTACACCTGGACAAAGGTAAGTGTATCACCCGGTCTTAAAAACGTGAAAAATCAGGACTAGTTGATTTTAAACTATTTGCAGTGGTCCAGAATTATTCCTCACTTACCTTATGCATTCTGAGCATTTACCATCATAGTAAAGCTAACAACAACTAGCATGCTAACTGTACACATCCTGATCATCAGACAACAAAACGCTTTAAAAATTAGGCATAGACACAACCAGACCAAGTAAAGGCCAGATGTCTTTTATGGCATTACAAATCTGTAATTGTATAAATGCAAGACATATGTTTAATGCCATATCGTGGAACATTTCAATATAGCATTTCCAGTATTGTTTAATAATGTAAAAAAAAAAAAAAAAAAAATCAAACTAAGTTTAACTGGTGAGATGGTGAATGCTCATGCTAATGTCAGTGGGAGGTACTTTCGCTCTGAGCACTTTCTGTAACTTCAGTAAAGTTGCCGAATATTAGGTGATATGAATTCAACTATATTCTCCATACAACCAAAAATATACTGGAGATGATTTCTTTTGCAACTTCTACAACAACTTTCAAACTTCATGGATCTGACACTATTTCAATAGCACACTGCATTTCAAATGTGGTTCGATAACAGTGAGAACACTTTGGCCTCAAAGTCAACTCTGAGACGGTAATGCATATGTGAAACTACATAATGCAGCAGCAGAAAAGAACAATAATAATAATAATGATAAAAGTTTCTTCTTGTATGTATTGTATACATTATTGTACAGTTCCGACTTGTGTATAAATGCTGTTATTTTCTGTGTCTCCAGATACGGGTTACACATGTTCAAATCAAATATAACTTTTACAGATAACAACTGTAATGTTGATTTACTCTTATTTACAAAATGACATTGGACATGATGGCTAACTCGTGCTTTAGTAAATCAAAAAGCAGAACGAGCCTCACATGAGTCTCTCATTTAGGTTGCCAGTTTCAATGCTGAAATCTAATTCAATTGCTTTAAACCTAAAATGCCTCTGTCTGAATCCTCGCTACGTAAAGCCCAGCACCTGCAGCCAATCATAATCAGTGCTTTCACATGAGGCATGACCTGTCCACACACTGAGAATGAGAAAAAAAACAAACACAAAAACGTATGTGTTCTCTACATGCAGGTTAAGGCACTGGCAACAGGTTTAGTTATGGTTGTAATAGCATTTTTAAAAAACTAATTTTAAACACTAGATGGACAGATGTAGGTTTGGTATTTTTTTATGTTATGTTTTGTCCAATTGTTGTAATAATAATAAAATAGACAAGTCCTACTCACATGCCATCCTTGCGCGTGACGGTGTACCCATGTTCCGCGTAGTGGACGAAGGTCACATTGACTCCGATGAGGGGCGTCCCGTCAGCTGTGAGCACCTGGCCCCGGATTATAGACACCAAACTGTGGAGAGGGAACAAAAATAGGTGGGTTAACTCAAAGGATTAACTACATTTGCAATCATTTTCATATATTACAACCTGTTGACAACTGTGGGGAATATGCCATGTTGAAACAGCTAATTGCTAACACAGCTCTTAGCAACTTGGCGCTAACAGATAGATGGTTTGCAATATAAAGGTGCACTATGTAGCATTTCTGGTGGACAGCATGCTGCTTGTCTTGCTTTGATGGAAATGTTCCTCAGTACGGCACACTTGTCTATCTCCATAAAGCAGGTAACACCATCAGGCCAAGTTACAAGTCAGAACTGCGGAGAGGGCGCCCCTCTCACAGTAAGAATATATGTTTAATAAAACAACAAGATAGATAAGTTAAATGCCATATGGAACAGTGCTGGCAAAGCGATAACATCTCCATGGAAACAAGCAGGTGCCGGGTCCTCCACTAGAAAAGTTACATAGTGGCCAGGTGTTTCTGATTACAAACACTGGCTGCAGGGGCGGAGTTTGAAGTTTGGATACCTGTTAGACCAATCACACTGTTCCTCTGTGTGTTAGGGTATTACTTAACTACTTGTTCATTATGAATTAAGTCTTTGTTCATGTTTTATTAAGGCTTATTAAGAGTCGCTAAGTTATACCTGTATATATGGTACCTTTGTCACACGTCGATAACATTACGCACACACAAGTATCAGCCACACATTTTGACTTGTTGACTTTTGCTATACGTTCAACTTCTCCACCTCCCAGAACTATCTCATTTGCATTGGGTTTCCTTTCAGCGCGGGGCGTCTCATTGTAAGAGCAGAGGGCAGCGATGCTTGACTCCAACTCAAAACATTTGAGCAGAGCCGTGGGAGCAGAGTAATGGGACAGCGATATTACCACTCGGGCCATAGTGGCACCTCTCTCTCTCATTTACATATCTGTACACGCCGCTGCCTTCATCAGACACATTCAAGTGAACTGGAGGAGATAATGACCAGAGGTGACTAGAGCGGGTGAGGAAGAGGAGGGATGAAGAGCTTCTCGACTCATTCTTCAACCTGCCATGGAGACCAAAGCTGTTCCTGTTCACGCAAGACCTTTGAATGTTATTTGCTATTTTAAAGGGAGATATGTAGACCCATGCATCATTTTGGCGTTACTTTGGCGTTTAACATTGACTAAGATTCCGTAGAGAAAGCTGTTCAGTGGGTTTGACCTGTACTAAAAGGTCAATGGTCAAGATAAGGGACATTAAAAATTACACATACACACATACACACACATCATACACACACACAACACAAACTTGTCAAATACAATTGTAAATGGCCAAACCATTTTAGGGCTTGTTATGTCTTGGTTTGTCTTGGTTTGTCTTGGTTTGTCTTATCACCACTTGTCACCACTGTATATGAGTGGTCACTACGTTTGTCTGTCTTGCAATAAATAAATAAAAAAAAAAAAAAATAAAAAAATGGCTCACTCTTTGTATAGACATTTAATCAAAAGTAAAATCTATTTTAGCACAATAAAAATACTATTCCATCCTCCTTGACTCAATACACTCAACTATATATTCTAATTTATTCTCATTATTAACTTTTTTGGCAAATTTTCTACAACACACTCTTAATAATTCATAATTCCTTCATAAGACCTTGATGGTGCTTGGTCAATGAAAGTGAATCACTGGATTTTTTTTTTTTTTTCTTGACTAATTTCAAAATGATTAAATATCCACATTCAAACTGAAGCACTGATCAGATCAAAAGGCTTTTACATTTGTCCTCATCTCATTCAGAAAATATTAACCACTTGGGTAGTTGTGTGTAAATATTCTCAGAGCAAATGAAATTAAACATATCATGTGATTATTGAGATACAGTTTACGGTTTCAATATCCCATTGAAATATACATATAGTTGGCTACAGTTTACAAGTATTAAAAGTACACTTCAGGCATCGTCTTTTACTCCAGGCAATAAAGAAACAATGTCAAGGGGCAGTTTTATTTATTTATATATTTATCATTACGTTCCAGTACTTTAGCCTTGAAGAGATGTCAGATTCAAAAGTGCGTTGATGTCCCTTTCTCAGATGGGGACAGGGCCAAGTATTTCTGTATAAATTATATATGGGATTTTAATAAGAAATAAGAAAAAAAAAAGATGAATGGATGATTTTTTTTAATTTATTTTTTTTATCAAGGCACCTCAAAATCTGCAGCTAATTTTACCTAACCAATCCCAATGACACACTACTGGTCTGTATACAATATCGCACTATTTGAACCGTAGACTGTATATATAAATGGACATAGTTAACGTGCTAGCCGCCGCGTTCCAAATGAGAAGTGATCATGGGCGCACTTCCGGCTCCTTGACTCTGGTCCAAATGAGAAGTGATCATGGGCGCACTTCCGGCTCCATTGACTCTGGCTCCGATACACTTTACATTAGAAATCTGTCGCCCCTCTCACTGTAACTGCCGCTGTCAGACTTGGTATTTTGGTCTTAAAATGTTCGTATTAACCCGCTCTACATGATCCTGGTATTTTTATTTCGCTATTGTGTCCGTAACTGGAGAACATTAATAACAGACAAATCAGGTGCCTTCTTTCCCCAAGGTCGCTCCCGCTAGCGTTAGCAACAGGTTTGATTGATAGCATTGCTAAGCGTCCGCTCCCTGCTAAACCAGCGGTGTGGACGGAAGGGGCGTTAATTTCAAAAGCTTCACTCCGGATTGGCTCTTTGGCTGCTATGATCCTCGCGGTCGGAATTCCAAATATGGAACTCGGCTCCAAATTCGCCCCTATAACCACTAGCCTCGATGAGCTTCATTTGACTGAAGCTGAACGCTATGGGTGACGTCACACTCACTTAGTCCACTTCTTTATACAGTCTATGATTTGAACTCCAGCGTATTCTATATTAGATCTTCTCAGACAAAACCAAAATGTCCTCCACTTCCTCGAACATGACCACACAATGTCACTTTGCTGCAGGGCTGATCTGACATAAACCTTTAATAACTCCATTGATTTTAGCCCATGAGTTACTTACATTATAAAGAGCAAATTAATGTCCAGGTATGTGTGAACCCTCCAGCGCCAAACTCATAAAAGCTCCAAATAATTAACTGCTATCATTCAGAGCGGGATCCACAGAGGACAAAAACTGCGGTTGGTTTGGAATGTGGTCAAGTATTCCATTGAAGGATCAGGCCATTTTAGGATGATGTAAAGTAACTACTCAAACTATAAAAACTATATTTCATTGTCTTATTTAAAGGCTCTGTACCCGATTTTCCCATGTATCTGAGCAGTACTGTATGAGCAGCTCTTGAGGTCAAAATAAGTCCACTGCCTGCATTTAATTAGAAAGCGTTTTAGTGCACGTTACCATGCTAGATATTGTTAGCTTTACCTTCAGGGCAAAAGTCTGCACTGGTCTCCGAATGTTGTGGAAAAACACTTAAAAACTCATTGCGGTGAATAATTAGGATGTTCAGAATGCATAAGGTAAGCGAGGAGTAACTCAAACGGTTTGAAATGAACTAGTTATTTTTACAAATTTTTAAGACAATGAAAATAAGGTACAGCGCCTTTAAACTGTAATTATCTTTAAAGGCAAAATTTTACTTAGGTGGAAACTTTATTTTGCTAAATCATTAGAAATAAAATCATCTTCACTGAAAATTGCTTTCTTTTAAAGCAATGTATTAAGTTTATACAACTTAATAATTTTGAGATTTTATTGGATTTTAAGTAGATTAAATGTGAATTATGTAACTTCTCTGGTGGAGCTTGGCCAACTGCTTGACTCCATGGATATTGTTATTGCTTTACTCACAGAAATTTCCACACTATGGCATTAAAATAATATATGCGTAGCCAACACAGGGCCAAGTTACCATTTCAAAGCCAGATTTGTGAGACGTGATCACTTTCACAGTAAAAATGCCTGTTTATTAAGGTATTTTTGAACAATAAAACACCTGTAACTGAATAAATGCAAGATAAATATGTTTAATGCCATACTGTGGAACATAACAGGCAAAGCAATGTCATCTCAGTCGATACAGCAGGTCCCAGACATACCTGTAAAGCTACATAGTGCACCTTTAACTTAGACACTATTAGATGGAATAGATTTCAGTTAGGTTTTTTGCTGTGAAAAGCATTATATATTGGCAGGCTTTAACATGTTAAACTTCGAGACGTATTTTCCGATCATCGCAGCCTCACAAGCACACGTTTTTCCTCCATTTATTTTAAACTCTGCCTCTCTCACTTGTCATGAATGAATGCAGTGTACACGTTCGGTACATTGGGATGAAATGGCTGGCTGGGTCATTTTGGACAGAGCTGAAAGAAAGCAGGAGGTGGTCAGTGGAGAAATAAAAAATAATAATACGAGCACTATTATAAAAGCAGGCTCAAAGCAATTTCGCTGTATTAATTTTTTAGAAGGTGCCGCGGGCCAGTCTGAAACCACAAACACCTCCTGTCACCATGCGAAGAACTGATGTAAATTGCTATTGATTTAAAATACAATAGAGCTTTCATAGATCATTTTAGTTAGCCAACTTTCTTCAAATTTTGCATAGCGGTTTTCTTGTCCTCTGGGTGATGTATTCAATCGGTCATGACCTTTGAATCTTCTGCACTCTCTTCTACTTCAAGCCTTCTTTCACTATAAATCTCATCGTTGGTGTTCCTTTAGGCCTCCAATTTCCTGCAGATCTAACCTCTCCATCCTTCTCATGGCTTTCTCTGGACTCTAACAAAATCGATATTGGCATCGACAAAAAACAAACAAAAAAAAAGACGTATTGGTTGATCTCAAACCATCTTAATCTGGAAATGTCATCTTCAAAACAGCTACTATGAACTTTTGTTGAGATTAAGTAATTCTGGCACATGAAATCGGCCCTGTGCGTTTGATCCATTCTTCAGTGGCCCTAGATACATGTCAGGACAGGTGGGTAACCGCACTGCAGTACCCATCTTCATATATTGAGATGAGTTGGTAGTTAAAGGTTCTATATTACGCAAAATGGATTCTTGTGAGCTTTAAGCCATGTTAGAAATCCGGATTCTTGTGAGCTTTAAGCCATGTTAGAACATCGTTACCTCATCAAAAACATACCTGGTGTTGTGTTTTATTTCATTCACACATGTTTAAGTAACCCTTTATTATTAGTCTGTCTACATCTCCAAAGCTCAAAATGCTCTGTTCCACCTTGTGATGTCATGAAATGGTAATTTTCAAGTTAACAGCTACCTTTTACCTTTTGTTGTGGAGAATAGCAATTCCAGGGCTGAAATTATCCCAATGCTTCTAGTGAAGGTGTATGGAGTTTAAAAACACAGTAGGACACTTCGCTCAAAATATGCAGGGTTTGTGAGGGAGACTGGAGCACCCAAAGTAACCTCAAAAGAAACAGGGAGAACATTCAAACTACCCAGAAGATCTGGGAATCCAACTTTGGAACTTAGAGTCGTGGGGCAAGTGTGCTAGCCACTCTGCCACTGCATCTAATCCATAACATAATGCTCGAACCAAATGTATTTAGCTTCTCCCATTTGGTAATTGCAATGCCCATCTATGTATTTCATTATCAAGTAAATACACGTGTTAGCAATCAGCATTTTTGTTTTCCACTCCAAAACAAGAACAGTTGTTGTTATAAATTTGTATTGATCCAAAAACACAATGCCGTCTCCTAATTGCTGCCCAGTAATTAGAGTGTCTGGTATTAAGTGCATTTTTCCATCAGTTAAATTAAAAGAAATGCATTTTAAACCAACACAATCAATACAAAAAATGCTGGATTCAAACCCTCAGTGCAGCTGAAATTGTGTAGCCTGTATGAGAAAACATTTTTATTACCAAGTTGTGGCCTCTGCTTCTTTATGCAACATTCAGGCGCACATTGAAAAATGGGACAAAAGCAAAGCAAATAGCGGCGCCGAGTCTCAATCATGTTTCAGTAGCCCAGCCTTCACCACGGCAACGCTTATCATACTTATTGAATGTTGAGTTGAAGGGGACATGGGGTTTTCTGTATACGCCATAAGCTACTTTGGAGAAAAAAATGTTTATTTATTACAAATTTGTCCAGACACCAGATGAGCTGTCCGGCCTATAGCGGCGTTGAATAACATTGAGGTTAAGTTGAGAGTGACCCACAGCCAATGTGGAATTATTATGAGCCAAAACAAAGAAATGACAAACAAGATGAAAGGGAGGCTCAGCTCTGATTGAATTACTCTGACAAATAGAAGCCATTTTAAACAAAATATTACAAACTAAACGATTATGTATACACTATAGAGGCTAATATAAAAAGCTAAAACTGCCTATTTTGGCATTTAATATATTTAAATGATTGTATAGATATATATTAGATACACAAAACTAACAAACTGTAAGTTTGTATTTCCTCCAGTCACCTCTCGCCCCATGGATATACTGCAAATGCACTGTCATGTCCATACCTCCTGTTGAATGGGTTGTCTCCAGTAATGACGTGAGTGGACTCTGAACCAACTAGGAAGTGGATCCTCTGGTAGAACGACCTGGCAGCCTGGAGCAAATAGAGCAGGTTTTTGTCAAGTTTGAGAAAACATATTGCAGTAGTACACATAACATGTGACTGTCCAAACGCATTTATTATTTTGATACTAGTTTTAGTATTGATGGTACTGATGTGTTGACTCTAGGACACATGTATATTAAATCCAAATATGAAAGAGTACCTGCTGTGGGGAGAGTACCTGTTGTGAGGTGAGTACCTGTTGTGGGGAGAGAGCCTGTTGTAGTCTGAGCACCTGTTGTGAGGTGAGCACCTGTTGTGGAGTGAGTACCTGTTGTGGGGTGAGTACCTGTTGTGGGGTGAGTGCCGCGGGGGACTGGCTGAGCACCTCGGCGGGGTCTGGAGATCCTTTACAGAACTGCTGTGCCTGACAGGACGGCTGCAGGCAGCAGTCTGGATCCATGCAGTCAGCCAGGCCGTCTGAAACAGGCACATGATACTGTCACGTATGACTCCTCATTGTCAAGTGTAGAGCCTCAGTTCTAGAAGGAGGGACCCCCTGGTGAGTGTGGGGGGGCGAAGAGGCACAGACTCAGCTCTTAGATAATAACCTCAATAACATTCATTTGTGCTTAATTAATGGTAATACATAGACTGGATAAGCAAAAGGTGCCAACAAATTACCACTGTGTATGACACTCAAAATTCTTTATTATTTTGCAAGAAAAAAAAAAAAAAAGTTAAAGTAAATCTCACCCAATCTAAAGAGGCACAGGTCACCCTATTATGAGTACATTTTAGGGCAGTGGTTTTGTAGATCTATAACAAATCCTGGTATATGCAACATTCTGAGGACTTATTCCATAATATTGATAATATTGTGCTTTAAATGGTTAATTGCTATGGCAAAGGTCCTCATCTTTCATCATTCAGGACCCTTGGATACCATCACCTGCTTGTCTCCTTGGAGATGTTATTTCATTGGAAAGTTCCACAGTATGGCATAAACATATTTATCTCTATGAAGACAAGCAGGTGACATGACCAGACCAAGTTACAGGTCAGATCTGTGGAGAGGTGACCCCGCTCATGGTACAGATGCATGTTTACCTGTGCAAACACCTGTAATTGAAAAATTGCAAGATAACTTTAATGCCATACTGCGGAACATTCCAGGCAAAGCAATAACGTCTCCATGGAAAGTTACATAGCGCAACTTTAATAGTAAATTGTGCAAACTAGATTTAACCTGTGTACTTTTACTACAACTTGAATATTTGTTGCGTGTACTTTTTGGCAATGTTCAAAATACTTCTACATACTTTGCTACGATCCAACTGTGGAAAAAACGTGATTTATGGATACTAATCTGAAAAACCTGATTGCTACTCTGGCTTTAGGGGAAGGATGGAAGGATATAGGAAAAGAGGGAGAGAAAGCGAGGGATGAAGCTGGGATCAACACAGGAGGAGACGGAGAAGCGCCAGAGGCCTGAGGGACCAATGGAGGATAAAGTGGGATTAGGAATAATTATAGATGCAGGAGGGATGGTGTAAGGAGACAGGGAGGAGAGACAGGAGGACAAGAGCAGATTTAGAGCCATGAATGGACACTAGACTTAGAATGGGACAGAACATGGAGGGGGGAGTAAAGACGTAATACAGGCTTTATTAATATAGAGAACAGGACATGACAAATAAGGCAGTCTGTGGAGAGACACTGTTTAAAGATAAAGTATAGGTTGATTTTAGTTTGGTCATTTCAAAACATCTTACAAAACGAGGGACGTAGAATATATGCAATTTGGTGTGTTTATTGTCCAAAAGGATTGAAGCTATGATCACACTGAAATAAGATAAGGATTGTATTTTTTTGTATTTATAAGTTAAACAATCTTGCACTCTAACAAATGTATTTTATCTGTAAATAGAAAATTCTAAGTATAATCTAAATTATACGTCCGATATTATGCAAACTAGACTCTTGTGAGCTTTAAGCCACGTTATAATGCTGTTACCTCATCAAAAACATACCCAGAGTTGTGTTTTGTTTCATTCACGCATGTTTGAGTAACTCTTAGTCTGTCTACATCTTCAAAGCTTAAAATCCTCAGTTCCACCTTGTGACGTCATGAAGCGGTAGTTTCAAGTTAACAGCTCCTTTTACCCTTCAGTTCAGTACAGATTGGCAATTCCAGGGCTGAAATAATCCAAATGATTCTAGTGAAGGTGTATGGAGTTTAAAAACACAGTGGAGCACTTCCTGTATTACCACATGACATCACAAGGTGGAACAGTGTCTGCGGGGTTTCTGTGCTAAACATGTGTGAATGAAACCATACACAACTCTGGGTATGCTTATGATGAAGGCATTTTAATTATTATCTGATATATTATTACATATATCAGAAAATAGTGTAATATGGGCCCTTTAAATTGCAGATTCTTTATAGTTTTCTCTATAACTTTGGCTATAATCCTGCACATTTAGAGGTATATGTCTTTTGCAATTTCTTACTTTGAATATGCATTGTCCCTTTAAGAATAGTTCCCATATACACAAGAGTAGTGAGAATATAGGTTTAAATTTGCAATAATTGATATATTCATTTCTAATTATTAAAATGTAAGAGAGAAAAGCAATTTGAGTAAAAATTGTCACGTAAAATATAATGAAATATATAATTTGGCAATGAGGTACTACTTTATATGTAATTAAGTAAATGTATTCAAACTGAAGCGTACAATGTTTGGTAGTAATTACTTAATAAATGTTCCAAATGTTCCTTATCAAATCCTATACAAAAGTTTGACCAAAAAAAAAAACCTAAAAACTTAAAAGCACTTTTTCTAATTGTTTACAAAATTTCAAAGTGTACCCCTGTCTGTATGGCACATTAAGTGTTGCCGGGAAGAAGTATAAAGAAGGGATGCACAGAGGAGACAATGAAAAGAGAGAGGGGGGCAGATGGATGGAGGAATGCAAGCTAATAAAATCTGTTCTGCCATTTGTCTCTGTTAGTTTCTAAAAGCCAATTGTACATCTGGAGACAAGCCACAGGAGACACACACATTTTAGTTTCTTTTTTTCCCTTCTCATGATGACTGCTTGCTGACTTCACCTATGCTCGTTTTAGCCTTCATTAAACCCTACCGCGGGTCACTGCACAAATTGCACCAAATTATCAGCAAATTCAGAGCGTGGGCTTTCAATGCAGGGGGGATATACCTTTTACATTATAATAGTTTTCATGTCAGGGAAATGGCGGTTAAACAAGAATGTGAAGTTATACAGTGGAGGTAACCAAAGAACTATTTGGCATTACGCAGAACCTGGAGGCAAAAGGTTAGATTCTTGTACTGAGCATTAAAGCCACACTGTGTAACTTTCCGGAGGAGGCAAATCACCTGCATGATTCCTTGGAAACAGAAAGTTAAAACCATACTCCGGAACATTCTCCATGAAGACAGATACATTTTATGCCATACTGCGGAAGATTATGGCCAAAGGAAGTTTATAGCCTGGTAAGAGTCAGGTTTGTGGAGATGCAAGCCCACACACAGAAAGGGCACGTTTTTCAGTGCAATAAAAATATTCCTACCAAAATGCGTGCTTTTATTTTTGTTTACTTTTTGGCTAAAAAGTTACACGCTGTGGCTTCAAATGCTACTCCTTCTTATTAGTTTCCCTTTTTCTATTTGCCATCTGGGTTTAATGCAGTTTTTACTATTTGTTTTTAATAGGCCCATTCAAATCTTTTTATTTTGAATATGTTTATGAATACTTGTGGGTATTTCTGTTTTACTGCTGCTTTGACATCGCAACACTGAAAATTCTCCAAAAAGAGCTAAAGAAGACCTCTTGTGCTTGTGTCTGCTCTATAGTTAGAATCTATGACATACACGGATCATTAAGTTATAATTTGGACATTTTAATTTGCAATGTTCATCTAAAGCGACTTAATAAAAGAAACTAGTCTTAATTCCGTGTTAGAAAACTGCGGTGCCCAGTGGGAACTGACGTTGCCGTAAACGTCATCACAACTAAGAGCCGTGAGATATGAATAGCTGCAGGTCAGAACTAGGGAGCTGCAGTTTTTATTTTTTTTTCCATTTGTACCAAAATGGCTACACAACGCTGCCGAATCCTACGTGTATAACCGATTAGGCAAAGTAAATAGAGAGAAATGGGCTTGAACTGGTGGC
This sequence comes from Periophthalmodon schlosseri, assembly GCA_000787095.1. Taxonomy (NCBI): domain Eukaryota; kingdom Metazoa; phylum Chordata; class Actinopteri; order Gobiiformes; family Gobiidae; genus Periophthalmodon; species Periophthalmodon schlosseri. Next base: position 25,934 of record KN483482.1, on the reverse strand, counting down.
GGTGAAAACAGGAGTTGATCAGCAAAATGGCGTCTTGAAAATAAGCGATTAAAGATTGCTCAAACATGCACAAATCACTCCAGATACTTCTGGAGTGATTTGCGAGGGGAGCAACTATAACATGGTTAAAAGCTCTGAAAAGTTAATTTTGCAGAACAGGTCTGCTTTAAAATGATCTGTCCATCATTCAGTTTATGTACTACATTGTGCAATTTAGTTATCAGATCAACAATTTTGTTTTATATTTATTTACTAAAGTCACATTTTGAGAGAACTGAATCAACACATTTAAAGACGGCAAGAAAGACACACCACTGTAGACAACTTTGTAGAGAAGATTGACTTGAGCTTCCACACTGGAGCCATTACAGGACGTATAGAGCACTATATATGTTCCCTGTTCTATTGACGAGGACGGTGGTATTTCAGAGTCATTGGAGCTTCAAAGAGGCGTTTGAACTTTGGCGCAGAGAGTTCATTCACAACGCTACATCAAGGTGCTACGCTCCGTCTGAAAAGTCACAGTCCATCACGTGTGCAGGGGAGAAGTCTATCTACTGCACGTTTGATATAGACCCTTTAAAAATGTGTCAATAAAAACTGTTTCGAAACGGAGGAAACTGGAATCTGAAATGAAGTGGAACATAGTGTACCCACAACAGGGAGGAAAAAAATCTGAAAATACAAAAAAATCAAGGGGTGATTGGCAAACGAGAACCACACAGCTACATGTGAGTGCATCAGAGCCCAGTCAAAATACATTTACAGTTGTGTTTCATGTTATGTATTTAATAGGAGATTATTACATACACTTTTGATGAAGGAAAAAGCATTTTTATGGTTTAACTGGGCAAATAATGATGAATGGAACTGAACTTTTTTTCTTAATTAAGAAAAAAGGAGGATAAAATAATTTAATTTTTTAATTATTTTTTTAAAATTTTTATTTATTTATTTATTTTTAAAGGAACTGTATGTAGTCTGTGCTCTTACGTTTTTGTTTTGTTTGTTTTTTAAAGGTAGTACAATCTGAGAGCACAAATAGGTACGTTTATGTACTTCAAAATCAAAATCTTGCACACATTTCTTTTAAGTTTCTGTCTAAAACTGAATGTGGAGAGAGTCGTTGCCCACTTAAGCAGTGACCATCCTCTTCACTTGACAGACTAGACTTCGGCTCTTCTAATTTTCCATGTTCCCGTCTCCCCCTGGGCGTCTCACACTCAGAGCCAACAACATGTCCGCCGCCTGTCCATAAATAACCCCATCTACTCCTCCCCCCCCCACTCCATCTCCCTCTTGCATCTCCTTTCTCTCTCTCTTTCCATATCTTTATCTCTCTCTCCCTCTCTGTGTCTCCTTTCTCTCCTCTCTCTCCCTCCAACTCTTATGTCTCACCCTCTCTCAGTCTCTCCCCCTCTCTTTCTTTATCTTCATCTCTCTCTATCTCTGTGTGTCCCTTTCTCTCTCTTTCTCCCCCTCTCTCCATCTCCCTTTCTCTCTCTCCCTCTTCTCTGTCTCTCTCCATCTTCTCTCCCTCTTTCTGTATTCTCTCTCCCCTTCTCTTCATAACACATGTCCACACACGTACCGCCTTCGTTGTCCTTGCCATCAGTGCAGAGCGTCTCCATGGCGACGTGACACCCGGCCCCTCGCCACCCGGACTGACAGATGCAGTGCCACCCACTGGCCTCCAGGGTGCAGCGTCCATTGTTGTTGCACAGACCCGGGCAGCCCTCTGAAGTGAGGAGAAAGACAGAGAGGGTAGTTAGCGATGAGTTAGCATTAGCATTAGCACAGCACGGATAAGGAAGTTTGAGGCTCAAACAGGCTTTGACCATTAACGGTGTAAAGGCTGAGGTCAAAAGTACTGGAGATGTGACAAGATGGCCGCTGAATTTGAAAAAAAAAACAAAAAACTTTTTTTTTAGCATTAAAGGGCCTGTATGATTTTGAACTATGCGTTAAGAACATGGTTTCATTGGTACTATCCTTTTATACGGCACATAACGAACTGTCTGTGGTTTCAATGCGGTTCTCATCATTCTCCACCAACTTTTTTTTTTGTTTTGTTTTGTTTCTTCTTAAAAATGCACCTGCCATATATAATGACCTGTCAGGGTTACCGTCAGGCAGTTGCTTTCCCATGATTCTTGTGGTGATGGGCAATACCAGTGACATTTTGTATTAAAATGAACACTGTGAAAACACCTTGACCAGCACAAGCTCAACAAAGAAAGGTCCCACATGATTAGGAATTTTGTCAATTTTATACTTATACTTATATTTACTTATACTGATATTTAAACCTACAAATGGACCTACAGAATCCACATGGTCAAGTTTTTGTTCTCTTGAGGGACATTGTATCTACTACAAAAATCTTGTAGTTCAGATCTCACGTTCTGAAATGCACATGTACAACAAGATTTTTCTATAAAAAGACAGGATATTCCACTATTTAAATAACTGTAGCCTTTGTGATTTGATAACTGCACCAACTCAAATTGCGATTTTGATTCACTAGCATGGAGTACTGGACTACGGCACGTTACAGAATTTGAAATGTTTATATGTTTGCGCTAGAATTTGTATTGTCTTCTCCAATCCAACTAAATCATTTGTCAGCGCTGTGAATACCGTCCGTCGTTATCCCCAGCCCACAGACAGCAGCCTTGTGGAGCGCACGTTGGTCAAAGCCTGTACTTAGTGAGTGTTTTTAGCCCTATATTTAATGCACCTCTCTCCAACAAATGGACTGACAGACTGTAAGACAGAGCCAGAGACAAATCAGAACAATCAATACCAAACAATACAAACGCAGAGACATTGAGACAGCTTTCAGTGGAATGCCAAAGATGTTGTAGTTTCACATGAACGCTATGAAACCCTATAGGGCCAAAATGGCATCGTGAATAGACCTATATCTCA
>KN483482.1:0-22937 GCA_000787095.1 Periophthalmodon schlosseri | reverse complement strand
TTATTGATGATGGAAGACGAAAGCAAACAAAGAAAGCGAAAAAGAAAAAAAATATATATAGAATTTGAGGCTCGTTTGAATCGTTTTGTCTGATCTCTGAGTCAATTTCGCTGAGAGAAGCTGGTTAAATAATCCATGTGAAAACACAACATGAAGACAGTAAGAAAAGCCAGCACAAAGTATAGGGAGGACACAGGGAGGAATATCTGGTTTTGGAAACGAGCATGCCTCCGAAATGCTATACTTTATGCGGCCGCCACATTCGAGACAAAATATGAGGCTGGCTGATTCAAAACAAAAAATAAAACAGAAAAAATAGATAGTATTTTTCTGAAAACCAAGCAAAGGGTATTTGGAGAGACAGAGGAGAGAGAAATCGTGAGACAGGGACAGCAGCTGACTTCATTGACACATACATATAATAGACATAATCAGGCTTCTGGATGCAAGACAAACAAACATATTGGCTATTGTGTGTTTGAGAAGGGGGAGAGTGAGTGCATTTGAACTGGAGAGGAGATAGTGTGTTACAAAAGGTAAAGCTGGGACACTGGAAAAATCAGACAAAAGCGATTTGAGAACTTGAACTAAATGGAAGTTGAAGTGAAGGGCTCTGGATATATCTTGCAGTTGTAATTCGATAAGTCATGATGGTTGGCTTGTGGAATAAACGTATTTGATTGTATGACAAAAGCTATTCCATGGGTTTCAGTTTCATGTTTATCGGCGCCATTTTGAGGACTTTTCAGCATTCAAAGGATAGATTATTTAGCTGAATTCTTTATTGCTATGACAACGGTGCTACTTTTTCATCGCCATATGCCCATACTCTATGATTATCCACTACTTAGAAGTTAGAGATAAATGGCTCTGTACGTTGGGCAGTCACCCTATAACCAGAAGGTTGGTAGTTTGAATCTAGCTTTAGCCATTATGTTGTTGTGACACTTCACCAAACTTTCCTGGTGACTCAAAATGGCTACATCTATGTCAATTTTAAGTAAGGAGTGAAAGATTAATGACCTTTCCTGCATTCTTTATCATAGTTCAATTATTTATCTATTTATTTTGGTCTCCAAATGGTTCAGTACAAGTTCGCAAATTGTAATGTGCAATGGGTAACGCAGCGGTCTGCCAGCGATGACTTTTTGTAACATATACCTTGATTTCCAGTCGTGAATGTGCATCAATACATTTATTTTATCATTACGTTTTTGTGTGTGACTGTATCTAAAAGACAGGGACATAATAATGTAACCAGAAATACAAATATAACTGAAACAAACAAGCTTGGACAAAGTCAGAAAGACAGTTGTCGTGGAAACAGAGAGAGAGGACAGGAAAAGTGGAATGAGTTGAGACAGGAGTGCAAAAAAGTGATTGGTTTTGGGACAGCCTTGAATCAAGTCTTTGGTATTTGAATTACCTTTATATCCTGAGAATAGGAGAGGGCACGGGGGGAGAGAGGGAGGAAAATTAGGGATAAAAAACGTAAATTGAAAAAACTAAACAAAAAACAGCACTGCCAAGTATACTACTGTATCTGAGATGTAATAAGGGCTTATGGTCAAAGACAAAGGGGTAGAGGGGGGAGAGGGACAGAAGGGGGCAGCACTGAGTCGGGACCACAACAGTACAGCATCATTCAAGAGCACAGAACAAGAAAACATGTCGTGGCGTAGAATATTCATAGACATTTATAGATTTGCATTCTGTACAACGGACACATGTGGAGAATGTTACAGAGATGTTTTTGTGATTGTCAAAGCTCAAATTTGACCCGCGATTTTTCAGAGCCCAAGATGTGGTTTGGCACTTTGTAGCAGGGCGCCATAGCAATTGTCATATTTGTTATAGAGCGTGACATTGCATATGTTAAAATTCCATAACATTGCTTTAAATTCATGGACAATTATCAAGCTTTTGAATAGAAGCTTTGGTTTGGCAAATCGTGTAAAATTAAAGGTCTTATATTATAGTTGTTGTTAATTTATTTATTTATTTATTCCCTCTCCTTCTTCCTTCACTCGTTAACCATGATCGAAGGTAACAGCTATTGTTTTTAGCCTAATTTGAACTACCGCTTATGTCAGCTTAGATAGAAAAAACATACATAGCACACATAAAGCCACATTTAAAGTTGCACTACATAACTTTTCTGGGTTCGCCACCACCTTGTCTCCATGAAGAGGTTATTGTTATTGCATTGCCTGGAATGTTCCACAGTATGGCATTAAACTTAACTATCTTACATGTATTCAATTACAGGTGTTTTTATTGTTAACTTGAAAACACTGCTTTCTTATCATGAGCTACTGACGTGTTTAACGCCATTCTGTGGAGCGTTCCAGATAAAGCAACGACATCGCCACGGAGACAAGCGGACAATCGGAAAAGTTACATAGCGCACCGTTAAAAAGCCACGTGAAAACGGCATTTTTACAGTCAAATTCCTCTTATTTGAAACGACAGAATCCCCTAAACTATTTTTATTTCAGCAAGTGACAAAAGCTGTGGATATTGAGGGCAACATTATTAAGTGCACTTGCAGGTTTGGATCTGACAGTGAGTCCGATTACTTTGGAGTAAACCTGTTCTTACCCGAGCAGCAGAACACTGTACATGACATAGGCGGCAGCTATTTCACACGCAATATTCACTCAAAAGACACAACAGTTTAAAGTCTGTAGTGAGCTACTCATCAGTACAAATATACTTTCTAATGCTTAAGTTGTAACGAATTAAATAACATAACAATTGTATTAAATTACTGACACATTTTAGGGATTAATGACATTTAATCACATTTTTTCAACTGATAAATTAAAGAGAGAAAGATAAAAACTGTTTTAGAAAGTGTGATTGTGATTATAAATATGGTCCTGTCAGTATTAGTATAGTTTCCGACTACATTAAGAGTACACTGCGGAAATGTTGTCGACATGGACATGTTATTGCTATGCCTGGAATGTTACACAGTATAGCATTAAGCATATCACTGCATACCTCTGACTTCATTTCTAGATATAGATAACTTAATGCCATACTGCGGAACATAGACACAGCAGCGGCTTACCCTCCCTTCACCAGAAAAGTTACGCAGTGAACTGTTAATGATCTAATAAATTATTTTGTTTTCATTCCTATAATTACATCTGGCATAAATAAACTAAATTAGCCAACACAATTAGTGCTTTTGTTGTGGTAATTACTGTGTAGTTATAGCCAACCACTGTCATAATATTTCTTTATTATATTTTTATTTCGTGAATCATTGCTAAACTATCTGGTAAAACTATTCATCGAAAAAAGTAGGTCACGGGTGTGGAATATGGTTGAACTTGGCGTAATTCATCGGCCAACACCCAAAGGCCTCTGCTCACTGTACGCAGCTCAGTGCTAAAACACATGCTAGCGCTACATGTGATTTGTTACCATCGAGTGGCTTGACCTTTGACCTGCGCAACGATGCATTTAAAACAACTACAAAGTCCAGGGGAGGGAAATTTATGCTTTTAAGCGCTTGCACATCTGGCTACAATGTGTGCCCGACCACTTCCTGAACGCTCGGTTTGGAGGTAGTGATACTGTAGCATGAGATACGTGCAAAAGTATGGACACCAATGAGAGCTACATGTGAAAAATGGGTGCGTTTCATCTTGAAAGAATGGGCTGGAACATGCATCTGCGGCTGATGGTTCGAACAAATGTTTCAAATATGAAGAAATAAATTATACAGAATGCAAGAACACTGCAAAAAGTCTCATCGAAATAGTTGGGAAGATCTATTGATTTAAGAAGCTTTGGGTTTCACTTCCAATTGATTAAGATGTGTTTTCTTGTTACTTTGGCCAATTCCATAGACAGATTTTTCTCAGTATTTCAGCTTTTTACGTGAAGCATCGTACTACAACAAAATAGACCCACCAATACGAGTTAAAATGACTTGAAATTACTATATCTATTTAAGTAATTTGAGTAGTTAAGCTCTTGAAAATATTTAAGAAACACTCAAAACAATTAAAATGTTGACCCTATTTAAACCTATTATGTAACTTTTTTCATTCATTTGATTTTGATTAAATAACATACATATTTGAAATAGATCATCTTAAAATCTAACGTAATCGCATTGGATCAAATTAAAAATAAATAAATAAATAAATAAATTGAAATAGGTGACATAATATGTTCAAATAGGATCCATGAATCCGGCTATTTCAGACAACTTTTAAGAATTTGTCTTTAAGAAATCTTACTTCATTTGGATAATTTAACTTGAAATTACTACAAACGTATACTCAAATATATTGTCTATCTTGTAATCAAATACTTTAGGTACAGCCGACTCAAGATATTCAAGTAATTTCAACTCGAGTATTTTCCTTTTTTGCAGTGCAGTCTCCATTTCCATAGAGATAAATGTGTTCGCTGACAGGCAATGGCGAATAAAACTACTGCACTTTGTCACACACGAAATAATAAAAACACAACAACGAATCCCGCTGCAAAAAAGTGGACAACGATGCAAAAATAAACAATAAAACGCTTTACATTTTACATAAAAAAGTGAGCTAAAGACAAGCTTTTACAGTGAAGCCGCCATAGCTTCATTGAACAAGAAGCAAAAACAAAATGGAGGAGATGCTAGATGGGGACAGTAGAAAGTTTACCGTACCTTTGACTCGTATGTCCGGGTTGTGAGCTTAAGGAAACAAGGAAAGGAAGCAAGGAAAGGAAGCAAGGAGGCAAGAAAGGATAGAGAGAGGGAAGGTAGAAAGACACAGAGAAAGTATTTAAGTACAGTAGGGGAATTTGAACTGAATGAATTGGTAAATATTATAATTTTCAGTTGTTTCGATATCAAGTAAAAGTAGATACCACAGATGCCAATACCAATACACTGAAATTTGTAGAACACATTGAGAGAAAGAAAAGACTGATTTAAAAATAGTAATTCAAAAGAAATTTAAACTGATATTTTTACACCAGGATTTTAACAATATAAAAAGATCAGTATTTTGCCAGTTACTATAAACCTTTGCCTCTCAAGCAATCATCTCTCTTGTTTATTTAAATACACTTTCTGTTCCATCCTGGTATTTCAGCTATATTTCGCAACCCTGGTCTATACAGTGTCCACCGCAGCAGCAAAATAATCAACCACCTCAGCCTCTCCATCTCATCTTCTTCACTAACAACAGTTTCTGCCAGTGGTGGAAAACACTCAATATTGTAACTTAAATAAAAGTACAGATAACGGAGCTTAAAAATATTCAAGTAAAAGTAAAAGTACCACATGGAAAAGTATCTGTTTAAAAATGTACTTAAACAGTATTTCGCACATATTTTGAGATCTAATAAAGCTTAGTACCTGTTTAAAAATGTATTTAAAGAGTAAAAAGTAAAAGTATTTTGTGTAGAGATTGAGGTCTTATAAGGCTTCAAATGTAGTGATTTTGATAAAGATTTGTGCTGAATTTTATTCACAGAATTTTTTATTTTTTTTCCTAGCAATTTTTATTTGTATATTTTTGTTTGCTTCAAACCTGAATGTGTAAAAAAAAATAAACCCCTCGGCCTCTTCTGACACAATAATAAAAAATACTTTTCAATTTTTTATTATTGTTTATTATTTTTGAACTTTTCTCAGTTCAAAAATGTAGTGGAGTTGAAAATACAGATACCTTCTCTCAAATCTAGTGAAGTAAAAGTAACTTAAAATCCAACTTAAAAATGTACTCAAGTAAAGACAGATACCTAAAATGTTTACTTAAGTAGAGTACTTCAATACTTTTACTTTGTTACGTTCCACCACTGGTTTCTCCTCATGGGTTTCAGCTTCCTGTTTGTAGGCGCCATTTTGAGGACTTTTCACCATCAGCATGTTATATTATGTATAACAAACACCTGGATGGACACAGGATGCATTATGTAATTTTATGTTAGAGGGTTCGACACCTTGTCTCCATGGATATGTTATTTCTTTGCCTGGCATTAAATTGATCACTAGGCCAAGATCAGGTCAGATCTGTGGAGAGGCCACTCACACACTAAGAATGCATGTTTTCAAGGTATTTCTGAGCAATAAAAACACCTTACTGAATAAATGCAAGATAGATAAGTTTAATGCCAGCGCTGCAAAAACATCTCCTTGGAGACAACCAGGTGGCTGACCCTTCACCAGAAAAGTAACATAGTGCTTCTTTAATCCATCAGCACATGTCCCTGCTTCTGTGTCAATCCTGGTTTAAGCACGAGGAAAAACGTAATTACTATGATAGGAATAAATTGCAGAGGTTGGACATCGTTAATCAGCATTGCTAACAAGGAAATTCAATTAGACATGAGCCGCTACACAGGGAAATATGGGGCAGAATAAATCAGCGGTCACCGCGTCGGCGCATGTAAAGATCATATTTTCTACTTTAATTATGGCTAAAATTTGTCGAATTTGAAAGTCAAGGCCTCCTCACAACAGGAAACGGTCCCACTTGCATTAACATACTAGTCCAATGATGAAATACTACCTGTGAGATAGTAGGTATTCAAATAAAAGGAGAACTCATTTCAATAGAATTTTCAAAGACTGCAGGAGAGAGTGCAGTGCTTTTAATTGTGACTTCATTTGCATATTCTGAGAGAGAAAAAAATATATATCCACAAATAGTGAGTGGTAGCTATTTTGTTACAGCTAGTTTGTAGAATACTATACTTTTGCACAGGGATTATTCATGATAAAGGTGGGCATTATAGCTCCATGGGTAATTTGTTTCATAGCATTTACCCATCCTTCAAGGCTGTAACATCAGCCTACATTGTGCATGTTTGAAGTTGGTGAAACTGGAGTTCACGGCAAGGTAAAAACATGCTAATACCATACAGACCGCACCCACAAGGTCTGGGAATCAAACCAGAGGCCTTATGGTAGACGAGCATGCCAACTCCTAATCCACCATTGAGATATTAGTTTCAGGAGGCCACATGCATTGTTTGGCTAACTCAAAATTGTAACCACAAATTTACATGTACAAATATATATATTTTTGAATTTATTGCTTGGGATGTGTTCAAATCTTGCACATACACCACATCAAAACTGGAACCAAATTGGGACTTAGGTTCAAGTTGAAGTAAACTATTTTGTCCCTATAGGGAAATGTGTTCTCTGCATAGCTGGAATTCAACCTAGACCAGAAGACCATGAATAAACCAAGACTAGAACCGGTCCAAACCAAGCCTACATCAAGACCAGGACACATCTGAACGCAGCCTTGTTCAAACTTAAATGCAAATGGAGGGCTTCTTCTGTGTACAAAGCAGAGGTGGGTAGAGTAAGCAAAACTGTATTCAAATAAGTGTAATGCTACTTCAAAATAATATTACTCAAGTAGAAGCGCAAAGTTGTGGTGCAAGAAATTACAGGTATTTTGGAAAAGTACTACGTAAGTAAGAGCAAGAGTAACATCTGATTTAGAATTTGAAGTGAATCATTGAAAGAACAAACCATTAACTGATGCAGGAAATCTGGTATTTTCAAAGGATAGACACAAAAATGAGAAAAAACAAAATCATATCTGAAGAAGTGGCGCAAGAAACACAAATGTTCAAATTGTTTAATATCAACATAAAGCTTTTGTCACTTGTAGACTTACTCACAGTGGAAAGAATAACCAAAGACTCAAGTAAGAGTACTGTTACTTCAATAAAGAAGTGAAAAGTACTCTGAAAAGTACAATTTCTTTAAAAAGTTACTCAAGTAAATGTTGTCACCTCTGATACAAAGCATTAGCAAACCCACTACAGTGACCGTTTGTGGTTTGCGCCCTTGATTTAACTTTGGCCTTGGCACTTCATACATAGTAGACAGTCTGGGGCTCTAAATGTTTTTCCCTGCTAAAAACTCAACTAGCCAACCGCACCACCCTCGCCACATGGCCTGGATTAGCTAATGTGTATTATTGGAGCCCATTCAGAGGGACCTAAACTAAATTGTGTGTCTGCTTTGAGTCAGCCGGTGGCAGGCACAGCACACAGAGCACCGGGAAACGCCCATTTTGGCTCAAAGAAACTGCTTTCCAACTGCAAATAATCCAGTGGTTTAAACCTATGGGCAAATCCGGATCGACTCTTTTTCATGTCAATTAGAGGCCATCAAATAGACTAACAATTTATCTAAAAGTGTCTAAAAGTTTACAATGGAACAGGAGGAAAATCCAACTGTGATCATGTGTGGTTTTGTTATTAAAGGTCTTATATTCCACAAAATTGTGAGCTTTTAGCCATGTTATAATGTTGCTACCTCATCAAAAACATACCTGGAGTTATGTTTTGTTTCATTCACACATGAGTGACCCTTTATTATTAGTCTGTCTACATCTCCAAAGCTTAAAATGCTTTGTTCCACCTTGTGATGTCACGCAGTGGTAGTTTTCAACAGCTACGTTTTACCTTTTGCTCAGTAGAGATTGCCAATTCCGTAACTGAAATTATCCAGATGATTCTAGTGAAGGTGTATGTGGTTTAAAAACACAGTGGAGCACCTCCTGTATTACCACATGACATCACAAGTCAAGTTCAAACATTTGAACCACAATATCCTTGAGATGTTAATGTGAATTATGACTTAAAAGGTCTGAGAAAATGTCTTAAATATAATTGTTTTTCTGTCAGCTACTGTGAAAATGGATCTGGCAAGCCACAAAATCAATAAATAATACAAATATTACACATTTATTTGAAGTTTTTGGGCAATCTCACCACGGTGTTATCAACTCTGCCATAGTAAAAGAAATAATCCATCAGTTATTATAAGTTATAGGATTGTGAGGTGGTAGACCAAATTGCTAGCCTGGTTTTACTCCATTAGCCACAACTGCACTATTACCCATGGTGATGACTTCATGCGTGTTATTGGAAGAAAGCTTGGGGCACCTGAAGTGAATTGTTTGCCTGTTTAAAGTCACTAGAAAACCACACAGGAGACTGGAGAGCTCCCAACATGGCTCACAGACACTGCCCTTCCAACCACAAATGAAGTCAAGCTGTTAACGCCTCATTTGGACTGTCCTGCTTTGTGTCTCCAGTATAGGACCAGAGACACACAGCGCACTCCAGTAAGAATATATATCTGTGTTAGTAGTAGTAGTACTACTAGTAAAACAAAATACAAAAAATACATAAAAAGTATCCATCATTGCATTGATGTAGTACTAGTTAAAATCTTTCTCGCTTATAATAATAATAATAATATAATAATGATTAATAATAACATGTCTTGAAATAAACTTAATCTGCCAAAGGGGTGAGAACATGTATGTTAAAATAAGTATAATTTTCTCGCATCAAGAAGCCACAAGAAACATAAGCATCATCTCAACCCGATGAGCACATAATCAAAGACACTGATTTCTTATTTGTACTGTAAGTATTATAGTAACATTAGTTTTTATCTTTACGTCTATCCTAGTATATACCTCTTAGTAAGTAGTAGTAGTAGTAGTAGTAGTAATAGTAATAGTAATACTACTAGTAGTAGTAGTAGCTCTCTCCCCTCTGTCCTCTCCCCTCTCACTCTCCTCTCCCCCTTCTTTCTTCACTCCCCTCTCTCTTCTTTCTCCTTTCTCCCCTCTCTCTCCCCTCTCTTCTCTCTCCCTCCTCTGTCTCTTCTCTCTCCTCTCTCATCTCTCTCTTCCCCCTGTCCCCTCTCTGCTTTCTCTCAGTAAGTAGTAGTAGTACCCCTCTCTTCTCTCTCCCCTCTCTCTTCTCTCTCCTCTCTCTCCTCCCTCTTTTCTCCCCTCTCTCCTCTCCCCTCTCTCCTCTCTCTCCTCTCCTCTCTCTCCTCTTTCCCCTCTCTTCTCTCTCTCCTCTCTTTCATCTTCCCCCTCTTTTCTCTTTCCCCTTTCTCTTCTCTCTCTCCTCTCCCCTCTCTCCTCGCTCTCTTCTCTCTCCTCTTTCCCCTCTCTCTCCCGTCTCTCCTCTCACACAGTCGTCTGTTTGTCGACTAAATGTTCTGAAAACATCCCTCCACATCTTCCTCCTTTGTCAGCGAGTGCAGACGTGACAATAACTGGAGCCAATTTGCCGCTCCTGGGCCGCGGTACTGTAAGCTAGCTGTCCGACGCTTTGACAACAAATACCTCTTTAAGGGAAAAGTGAGCTGCTACTGCTAACCACAGTAGCTCAGAAATCCAGCAACTTTAACCACAGACTGTTTATTTACACCAGTCAGACATGGCGAAACTACACTAAGGTTTTTATCATATGAAAACATGGATATATTTCACTTTGATACAGAACTGGAGGCGCCTTTAACCATCTTAACGTTTAATGACAGTAAAATACATGTTAACTGAGAAACTGAGAAATTGCAACAAACTGGTTGATCAAAAGCCAACATATATTTACATATCTTTACAATCTACAAAAGAGATATTCTGGAACATTGCAAAGCTCTTTGATGGCAAATTTCTGGATAATGTTTTTAACACAGAGATTAAGTTACTGTGGGCTGAGAATAAGGCAATCTGCACTTTTCATACACCATTAGTGGTTGCCATGGTTACACCCAGCGCTCTGACATTTATTGACGTCCAGTTGAAAGAAAAAAAAAGTAAAAGGATGTAGTAATGTATTGTCCAATTGTCTTATCTCGGGTACTTTAGATATAAAAATAAACAAATGAACAATAGAAGAAGAGAAAGTACTACTGCTACTACTGCTGCTACTACTAATCCTACTACTACAAACACTAGCTCACAATTAACATCTTATATGTCTAAGAATAACTACTATTTATATTCACAATAGTCCAATACAATGAGAGTATTTTCTGTAAACCTTTGTGACATTTCCTCGCTCCTGACATGCATTTTGCGCGCTCACAATCCTAATTAAAAAGCACAACGACAGATTTAGCTGATCACCAACTTGTTTATTAAACTTTTAAGATCTGGCTGCCAAAATGTGCTTGTGAAGAACAGCCTGGGGAGCAACGTGGTTTGTCGCCTTTAGTTTGTATATTTAATTTTAGCCTTATTTATATGCAAACAAACATGTACTGACACGTCTTTTGTCCTGGTTTTCAAGAACAGTTTTAGCACACTAGCATCATCTTGTTTTAGCCTCGACACTGACAATGGGTTTAAGATTCACTGTCAAAATAAGAAACGGCAACAAAAATGTTAAAATGCTATGTCTATGTACCTTATTTTTCCCCCCTTATATTTGACAAAAAACAAAATGTAAATTTAAAAAAAAAAAAAAATGTCTTGTCCCAGTACAGATATGTTGTATATGCAGCTCTTGAGATCAAAATAAGTCAGTTGCGTGCTGTCTGCATCTAATTATAAAGCGTTGTATTGCCCAATAATCAGGAAGTGCACACTAGCATTCTAGTTGTGGTTAGTTGTTAGTTACCGTGATGTCGAAACTCCACTCTGGTCTCTGGGAGTTGAGAAAAGTGATTATAAACTCATTGCGGATTGCATAAGGTAAGTGAGGAATAACTTTGGATCATTGCAAACAGTTTGGAATGAACTAGCTCTGTTTTTCACTTTTTTTGAGAGAGAGAAAAACAAAAAGATACAGTATATACTATACTATACATAATATACTTTTTATGAATTGAATTTGCTATGGATGGACCTCAGTTTGCTGCTCTAATCCCTAATCCTTTGCTGGCATGTTTGTATACAGTGGGCATTATGAGCCACAGTTAATCTGAAGGGGTTTGTATATAGGCTGAACTCATAGTTTATGTTCCCTATATTGTCCATTTGCAAACAAAACCAACATATTACCAGTTTATCAATCCAGCAGAAGCAAAAGCATGGGTATAATTCGAGTTCATGCTATGATGTCAAGTAAAAATACTATATAGAACAGTTACCCTCAATCTTTTCACAACAAAAAACATCCAAATCACCGAATACCACCAGATCTAAAGCAGGTCTATAACAGGGCTATTCCAGTGTAAATTAGGTCTAAAATACCTTTGAAATAGGACTATAGAAGGGCACAATTCTGGATTAAAAAATGAAACAAAACACGTTAGATCTATGGGGGTAGATCAACATTTACATATCTAAGCGCAAGTTGAAGAATCTTAGGGCAATCTTGTGTCTTAAAGGGCCCATATCACGCTATTTTCTGATCTATGTTTCCCCGTCAAAAACATACCTGGAGTTGTGTTTTGTTTCATTTACACATGTTTAACACACAAGCAACAGTAAGCATGCTGTTCCACCTTGTGATGTCATGTGGTAAAACAGGAAGTGCTTTGCTTTATTTTAAACTCCACACACCCTCACTATAATCATTTGGATGATTTCAGATCTGGAATTGCCAATCTCTACTGGACAAAAGATCAAATGTAGCTGTTAACTTGAAAACTACCACTACATGACATCAGAAGGTGGAACAGAGCATTTTGAGCTTTGGAGATGTAGACAGACATAAACCAGGATTAATCAAACATGTGTAAATAAAACAAAACACAACGCCGGGTATGTTTTTGATGAGGTAACAACATTATAACATGGCTTAAAGTTCACAGGAATCCATTTTGTGTAATATAGGACCTTTAACCAATTGTAGAGACATCATCTTAAGGCATCATATCATAGACGTTAAACATAAATAAAACTGGAATTAAAATTACAGTTGATTTTTGCAGGTAAAAGAAGGCAGGGAGTTCGTATTTTTTTGTTTCATGCAGAGACAGAACATTATCCACACACCATGCAATAAAAACAAAGAAATAATAATAAACTTAAATCCGTTAGCATGACTCACCGATGTTGCAGTGCTCGCCGGTCCAGCCCTGGTCGCACTCACATTTGCCCTCCTTACACACTCCATTCTTGGTGCAAAGAGGGTGACAGGCTTTTTGGTCACACACGCTTCCCGTCCAGCCCTCCTCACATCGACACACTCCTCCGTAACAGACGCCATGGCTGCCGCAATCCACCTCGCACACCTCTGCACAGACAGGGGGCAGCAGAGAGCAGGGTTACACATGTTATGACTCAAGATAGGCAGGGCAAGTGTATTTGTACAGCGCAACTGGTGCACAAAGTAATTCAAAGTGCTTTACAGAATAAGAGAGAGATTAAAATCACACTATAAACATAAATAATCATCATAAAATTAACATTAAAAAAAGGAAACGTATCTGACTTTTTCGCCTTGTCGTCATGGATTCAAGTTGAGTGTTTTCTCATCATGTTTGCAAACATTATTTGGGCTTAAATTGCTTATGACAGGTTGGACTACTCATTTTACTAAAACACAGTTATGTAAGATCATTATATTTAAGATTTTACAAAAAAAAGTTAAAATTTGCTTCCAATGCGCCAATTTTTTGGGTTTCAGATTTGACTTCCTTGTTGGAAATCATGACGTGATGCTAGAACTAGCAACCATGCTGCACAGTATAGGCTAAAACTCCTCTAATGCGCACAGAAACTATTATTTGACAAAAACAAATATAAAACACCTTAACATTGCTGAAATAATGTTTAACAGTATAGGCTAAAACTCCTCTAATGCGCACAGAAACTATTATTTGACAAAAACAAATATAAAACACCTTAACATACAAGTATCGGGAAAATCTGTTTCTTGCATGTAAATTGCGCTAACGTTTGTATATAATTCTCCCCAGTGTGATGTCATCAATATGGGACTCTCTAAAATCACACTCTCTACTTCCTGTAATTTTTATCATCATTTTTTTTTTTTTTTCAATTTTTCTTCACAAACTGCTTCTTGACTGGTATAAAAGTATCATTCATATTTACAACAGGTATTATCCCACCAAATAAAGTAAAAAGTAAAAATTAAAAGTTAAAATTAAGAGAATCATCAAAACATGACACACTCACTTTAAATACAACTGATCTAAACCAGGTCTTTAACAGACAGGGAAAGGCATGGATGGGTAAAACATCAGTTCAATATTGGTATTGGTGATATGGGTTTTCTTGAGTATCAGTACTGGTCTGATATAAAAAATTTAGATATAGCAATTGGGATAAAAAAATAACTTTATATAATACATGAAATTATTCGCAAATAAACACATTTTGTAATTATTTGAAATGTTAATGTGTGAACTTTACTATAACGTAACACACATTTGGGCCTCGCTATGGATTTTTAAATTGTAATATTGGAATTGGAGTATTGGTTGTCGGCCACAGCAGCAGGTACTGTTTAAAAAAAAAAAAAAAAAAGTTTTAACATTCCTTTCACTTGAAACTACCTGAGAACACAGAACTATTTCAATACCATGACGACCAAAGTGATTCTTGATGTCATGAGGAGAACCATGAAGTACCTCTGTTTTCCTCTTTACTATAAAAATCTCCAGAAAAAAGAAGAAAAACATTCCTCGGTGGAGACATTATTGGGATTTCCAGTCATACAAAACAGTGTTAAATGCAACATTGACTTTTAAGTGAGGCCCGGTGCAGACAGAAACAAGAAGACCCAGACGAGCTGATCAAACACAAATGAAAAATCAATGCGGACTCGGGGCCCTGTGTCTGATTCACCTGTCTGCCCCCGTCGGACCAGCAGACAGGGTAAAAGCCGTACTTACTGGATGTATACAGTCTTGTATGAGCGCAGGGCTGTCCACGCACTCTTGAAAATACCATTAGCAGTTTGTTTTCCAGAGACTGTGGGGTGATTGGGTTATAGCAGCTGCATTATATGGAGAGGGAGAAGCCGCTATGGTGAGTGAACCACTGAATTGTAAGAATGTGATTTTCAAACTTTTCCACAAGTTACACTACAAAACAAAAGTCAAAGGTTTGGACAGACTTTTTTCGTTGATTTATTTCCCTAATTATTTATATTGTAGATTCTCTCCCAATGCATCCAAACTACGACTGAGCGCAGGTGGAATGTAATGAACAAAAATGAACTCAAAATAACTCAAACATTGTGGGATAGGGACAGATACAACAAACACAGATTAACAGGTCTGTAATCAGATGCAGGTATCACAGCGTTTATAGCCTAGGCTCATTTGCAACACGAGTCCCCAGAAGGGCTTTTAAAACTGTTCAAATTTCACTCAAAAGCAGTGGGATTAGCTGTAGAAAAAACAATAAATACTGTGAATTTGTCAAGGTAATCAAAAATCAAAATGTCACACACTCACATTTCGCTGTTTCTCATTTCAGGTAATTTCATCAGATATGTCAATGAGAGAAGGCCAAGGGTTTGCGGCATCAACAAGGGCGACTACTCTGAGGATTTGAACATCATATACATTCCGTATGTACTTCTGTATGTATTTAAAATGTAGAAAGTGTAGAAAGGAAACATAAATAAGAAAGAAAAAACCTTTAATGAGAAGGTGTGCCCAAATAGTAGAGCAGTTTTAGTGAAATTTCAAACTGGTGAGAAAAAGGCTTGATACCAATTTCAGCACCACAATTAAAAATGGTCTGTTTTTAGACAAAACATTTTCAACCAGGGGCAGCACCCGGGGGCTTGAGGGGGCACTAGCCTCCTCTAGAATGGCCAATGCTCCCCCAAAGAATTTTCCTCACTTTCATAAACATCCAATTTCAACTAAATTCTTTCAGATGGCAAATACAGAATGTTCAAAGTGAGACGACAACAAAATAAAGAATTCCATATTAGGTTTTATAAGTCACTACATTTAAATTTGTTTAAAACTGCGAAACAAACATGTTAGAGGGTGGGGTACATTGATACAAGTTCTGGTGTAGGTCAAGGCCATTTAAAAAGTATTCAGGAAAGGTCCAATTTTGTAAAACGTTTGTGCTGATACTTGCTCAAAATGCTCACATTTCAGTACTAGTTTCAGTAGTGATTGATATTTTGGCAACGATACTTTTGACAACACTATACGGGTGGAAATGGATGAATACAAACTGAAAAACATCTAAAGGTTAAAAATGGGGATTGATGCAAAGTACTGGGCTGATGACATGTGGATTCTGGCATAATGGAAAATGGTGGAAATTGGCCAATGTAAAAAGACTATGACTAGACAATGGGGCCATTATTCTGTCTGAATGTGTATTTCAGTTTTAATGTAAGTTTTTGCTTTCTACTTTTTTAACTCACTGTTTCATTTTACATTTTATTGAATGTTATGTGATTTGTGTTATGTTTTGTTGTAATGTATGACTAAAATAAAGTACTACTATTATTATTATTATTATTGTATTTTTTATTTCATTAATTTTTATGTGGAATGAGGACTAAACCAAAATCAGGACTGACTCGTGGTCAAAACATATTTTTTAACGAGGATTACAGAACTCCTTATTGGATTTGGCTCCTGCGTGTTGACCATTATACCACTACTGTAGCCACATCTGCCCCGGCACTTACAGTAGCAGACGAGGCTACCGGTCTGCGGCCTGTGCTCCACTCACACAGACTATGTAAAGCTGAGTGAGACAGATGTCCAAAAACCAAAGCACACTTGTATTTGACTGGTTTAAAAGTACTTTTGAGTGATACATTTTCCATTCAGTGGTTTAAAGTTGCCAACACTTATCCAGGCTTAAGTGAGAAGTGCACAGCCAGAGATGTTAAAGGGATTTTCCATTTCACTGTAAAGCCACTTAAGATACTCCATATTTACTTAAGCAGACCACCTTCGCTCAATTATAAAGCAACGGTGGTGGTCTGGAGTGGCGGAGCGGCAGGTTTGACTTAAAAACTACTTTTGCAACATTATTTTACTGTAAAAAATCCAAGCTCCAATTGGAATTATAATTATGATTAATAGCTCTTTCAACAACAAATGTAACTGTGGATTAAACTGTCAGGGTTTAGCTAAGTCAGAGGGTAAGTAGTTGAAGTCTTGCTTGTTGCACATTGCCATTGTGTCTTTGAGCAAAACACTTCAGTTACATGTATGAATGTGATGTGTGATTGGCCGTGGAGGGTCCGCCGCCTACTTGTCTCTGTGGAGATGTTATGTCTTTGCCTGGAATGCTACACAGTATGGCATTAAAGGTCCTATATTACACACAAATTGACTTGTGTGAGTTTTAAGCCATGTTCTAATGCTGTTACCTCATCAAAAACATACCTGGAGTTGTGCTTTCTGTCGTTCACACATGTTTGAATACTTTATTATTCGACTCCAAAGCTCAAAATGCTCTATTCCACCTTGTGACGTCATGAAGTGGTAGATTTCAAGTAAACAGCTACTTTTAACCTTTAGTTCAGTGGATATTGGCAACTCTAGGGCTGAAATTATCCAAATGATTCCAGTGAAGGTGTAAGTGTAGCACTTCCTGTTTTACCACATGACATCACAAGGTGGAACAGAGTGTTTTCTGTTTGAGAGAAGAACTCTAAATATGCAGGGTTTGTGTGTTAGACGTGTGAATGAGACAAAACACAACTCCAGGTATGTTTGTGATGAGGAAACAACATTAGAACATAGATCAGAAAATAGTGTAATGTGGGCCCTTTAAGCATTACTTAAAAGTGTTTTTTTTTGTTGCAAAACAATATTGAATAACATACTTTCTTATTGTGAGCGTGGTTGCCTCTCCACAGATCTGACCTGTAATGTCTTTTCTGGCATTGGTGAGTTCAAATAAGTTTTACTGACTGTATTCCCCTGTGTACCACTTTCTGTTTGTTCTGCCTGTGACACAGCTCAAAATAAACATTATATAAATAACTTGGCCTGGTGGCATTATTTACTTGATAAGTTTAATGCCGTACTGCTGAAAATGACTGAAAAATCAAATCTCCATGACAACAAGCGGGTGGCAGACCGTCCACCAGAAAAGTTACATAGTTCACCTTTAATAAGTAAACTTTAAAGTTCTGAAACACGTGATTGAGTCTGCGAAGGTCAGGAGTCAGTCAAACTCAGAGACACTGGTGAAGACGTGGCTATTCCTGTTCCTGCGTGTGACAGGCACAGAGCAGCTAATTGGACGTGGATATGATGTCCATGACAACGTAAAGATAACACACACGCACATGCACACACACACACGCACACACATTTTTACAGCTTAGGTTTTAAGGCTAACCATCTGTTCCTATAGTCTGTATTAGGGTTGTCAAAAGCATCGAAAATCAGATACAAATTGATAGGAAAATTAGATACTCATTTGAGCAGGTATCGATACTAAAAAATCACATTCACAAGACAGAAATGAACCTTTTCTGAAAGCTTTACATTTGAGCAGGTATCGATACTAAAAAATCACATTCACAAGACAGAAATGAACCTTTTCTGAATAGCTTTACAACGATCTTGAGCTGTGTCAGAATAAGTATAAGGCCACATAGACTAGTACACGCCCATGGACCACTATGGAACCTACTGGACGACTGAGGGATTACACAGATATAAGGCCACATGGGAATATATAAGAAAGTACTATGATTTAATGTTGAAAATCACATTCTATTGTCTAAATAAAGAGTGTTTGAGCATCATCGTGGAATCGGAATCGTGTATCAAGTCTATTGCTTAGTATCAAAATCGAATTTGAACTTTAGCATATCGTGACAACACTAGTCTGTATTCCTCGTCGCTATTGTTCTATCACACCTCAAGACACTCGCACGCTGCAAAAATATGCAAATTTATTCAATTCAGAATCGTAGTTTTGACTGGTTTAGATTTATTTTACTAGACAAATGTATATAATTTGAGTAAGAATCACAGTTGTTTGAAAAAAATAGCATATTTCAACCAAACTTTTTATGCTAGTAGGATAAGAAAAGTGCCCTTTCTAGATTCATTATTTTAAAAATCAGTCATGCAATAAATGTAAATGTCTTGAGCACACAAAAGCTGTACCAAATCTAGATAGAAATTGAAAGTCCTTTTAAAAATGGCAAGATATTTATTTTTGCAGTGCGGCCTCTTCTTCGCTCCCTCCCTCCTTCCCTTCCTTCACCTCCCCTTTCCCCCCTCCCTCGCTTTTTCCCTCTCTCTCTTTCCATATATCTTTCTGGTTTTATTTCTCTCTCCTCTTCCCATCCTCCCTTCCCCTCTCTCCATCCTCGTTCAGTCTCTATCGTTTGTGTCTTTCTAATCCCTCTTCCCTCTTGTAAAACATAGCCATGGAGCATTGCTTTATGACGCAGTAAAGACACAACTATAGGGTTGTACCCGCAGGATTACACCCTGCCTCTGCTTGTGTCCATGTTCAACAGTAAAAAGGCTGAGAATCACATAGTCATGTCTTCAGTCACTCCACACAACACATGAGGATGAGCAGAATACACACGTTTTTGCTTCTAAACTGGTGCCTAAAAAAACGCCTAAATGTAAGTGTGTGCTGCCTTATTGTGTAAAGCACTTTGAATTACTTTGCATACGAATTGTGCAGTACAAATATACTTGCCTTGCCTTCAGTGACCTCTGCAGTTTCCAGTAGTTGGTGACATCACGCAGGACTGTCCCAATTACACCCATGTGTTTCTGATTGATAGACTGTATAAAGAAGTGGACTAAGGGAGTGTGACGTCAACCACAGCTTTCGACTCCAGTCAAATAAAACTCATTGAGGCTAACAGTTATAAGGGCGAATTTGGAGCAGAGTTCCATATTTGGATGACTGACCGTGATTATCATAGCAAACCGAAGAGCCAATCCGGAGCGAGGCTGATGAAGGTAACGCCCCTTCCCGTTCATCCCACTGGTTTAGCGGGGAGTGGGCTCGAATCGTATTGCTAATTTATCTGTTGTTAATGTTCTTATCTTGATTTACAGACACAATAGCAAAATAAAAATACCAGGGTCATGTAGAGCAGGTTAATAGGAACATTTAATTTACATTTAATACAAAGTGAATTGAAGCCAGAGTCGATGGAGCCGGAAGCGCGCCCATGCTCACTTCATATTAAAACGCGGTGGCTAGCAGGTTAGCTATGTCCATTTATATATACAGTCTATGTTCTGATTTCAAACACCTGGCTGCAGGGGCGGAGTTTAAAGTGTGGATACCTGATGGACCAATCACAGTGTTCCTCATAAATCCAGACCCCGCCCCTCCTCATCCCTCACTCTCCGCTTTAGCCCTTCGGACACTGCGCAGTTTAGCAGCTCTGTTTGAAATGCGGTTGTGGACGGATTTCAGGTGTTTAGTCCCAGTTTAAAATAAACCAGACTTCAAATGTATTTTTATTGTGACAGGCCTTGTTTCTTATTTCACTTTTCTCACAACTGTAACTTCAGACAACATTGGAATCAGGCAGTTGTAGCCCATCTCCTTCACTCGCTGGTCAGACATCTTGAGAGCAGGCGCTGTAGTTTGAGCCTGGCTTTTATTGGCTGCGGCATAGTTTTAGCAGCGATTCTGAAATGTTGAGAATAGCAGTGAAGTTTTTAATGCACGTCTGCCCCTTGGCGCGATTACTGACCTGAACCAGATAATGTGTGAATGATATAAAGCTTAAGAACTGGCTATGTACAGTAGAATTTAGCTGCAAAATGATCGCCCTGAGACACCAAATCCAACAACAAAAACACAAATCACCACACAACAGTTTGTTTACATTGACATTTAGCATAATCTGTTTTCCTTTCAGCCATATTGGTTTAAATAGAGCATTATGGGGCCAATGAGGTATTCTAGATATGAGTGGAAATGAAAACAGCAATTTTACGATGTGGGCTTTATTATTATAGGGTCATATAAGGTCACAAAGTATCTGCCTGGATCAGGTTTGTTTATTTCAGTGACAAACTAGATTTTACTTTTTTTGCTGTTTACTCATGTCTGTGTAGTCCCTCATTTGTTCAAACTGGGTTCATAGCAAAAGAACATTGAATTCTGTCAACCAAAAGTTTTTAGAGTGGGTATGTTTCACCATTTTGCAAACTCATTCCTGCCCCGAATGTGTCATCTAATAACTATAATTATTATGCAAGACACCCAAAGCTCTTTACAGTGCTTTATTCATTCACTCCATCCTCAGTGGTGGTTAGATATTGTAGCTGCCCAGGTGCCAGTCTGCACCACCACCATTCGCTCACGCACACTCCACCGTCATAAAGTGAGGGAAGTGTCTTGCCTAAGGACACAACAACAGTTTCCACTAGAACCACTGGTCTCCATCCCAGTACTAACTAGACTCGTCGTGCCCTGCCCACTGTTCCGAAAGTAAATTTGTCATTCATTTTTCCCATAGACTTTCAGAAAAAAATAATTGATTATTAGCGTTAAAAGTTTGAAAGCTTGATCAGGGCTAATCAGCTATGTGTAACTAATGACCATAAGACCTGTCATTTTATTTAAAATCTGTTTCTGAAACTTTAGAAAACCCTAAGTTATTAAAGCAGTTTGCTGAATCTTGAGTTTTAAATGTGCTTTTTGAACCTAAACCGACCTCTTTATGGCTACAGTAGTCACCACGTAGCTGGTTAGCCTCCGCGATGCCTTTGAACTCCTAATATTACAATTTTTTCGAAATGTCTATAGGAAAAAAATATGGAAAATTGACTTCCAAAGCCAGGGCGGTTTTGATATGGACAGACCATGCATTTCCCTGATTGGCTTGTCCACCTGTCAATCACGCCCATTTAAACCCAAAGCAGAAGCACAATGTTCTGATGATGACTTGACACGTACCCAGTGAGCAGTCTGGTCCGGTCCAGTTCTGGTCGCAGGTGCAGGAGTTGGTCTCTGCGTTGTAGGTGCCATGACCAGAGCACTGGTCAGGGCACATGGCTTTGGCGATCTCACAGCTGGCGCCGCCCCATCCCGGCTGGCAGTGGCACTCGCCGTGGATACACACACCATGGGCTGAGCAGCTGGGGTCGATGCAGTCCACTAGAGGGAGGCAAACACAACATGAGCCAATGTGGAAGTCAACATAGGAAGCAATGGATAAAAACAACATGATCAAAATGTGAGAAGTACATTTAAGCACATTAAAGGCTGTATTTTGAAAAGATTTGACGTCACGAAATGTGCACTATAGTCATTATTTTATTGCAATATCTTGAAGCCCTTTGTATTTTTTAAGTTAATGAAGAAATATACCCAAATACAGAAAACATTTTATTTGATAATGCTAGACACGGCACAGAGAATGCTTGGACTTGGTGATTGTTAATGAAAAAATATTTTAAATTTGTACTATGTAATATTTCTACTGGAAGGGGCACCACCTGTTTCTATGGAGATTCTATTGCTTGTCTAGAATGTTGCACAATCTGGCATTAACCTTTTTTTATCGAGACATATTTGACACAACTAGGTCAGATCTGTGGAGAGGTGAAACCCACTCACACAGTTGAAGTACATTCTTTCTACTTTTTTTTTTTTTTTTAATGTTTCAACGTTATTACAGAAAACCAATGGAATAGACGTTTGGCAGAAATATGTTTTAAAATAGCACAGCACTCAATAGAATTATCCACTGGGACTCAATCCAGCCCACTCCAGCCTCCAGCCACTTTTAAGGAAGATGGAGAAC
Organism: Periophthalmodon schlosseri; assembly: GCA_000787095.1. Taxonomy (NCBI): domain Eukaryota; kingdom Metazoa; phylum Chordata; class Actinopteri; order Gobiiformes; family Gobiidae; genus Periophthalmodon; species Periophthalmodon schlosseri. Next base: position 476 of record KN483482.1, on the reverse strand, counting down.
ATTTAAGAAGAAGAAAAAAATACACAAAGAGCTGCACAAGATAAAAATGAAGATGTTAAAATGCCCTTAATAATCTGCGCTCACTTGAGAGATTTGCTGCCAAGAAAAAGAACGTATAGACATTCAGACATATGTTTCACTCGACTCTGGAGAGAACGTGCCCAGAAAACCATAAAATATCTATGATTATGTTACGAACAAGGGATGTGCGTGAAAATGAATGGAGTGGGATTTTGGTCATTAAAAAGGCGTATAACATATCTTTACTGGAGGAGGGTCTGCCACCTACTTGCATCAAGTGTTACTCAGGTTGGCATTTATCACATGTTTCTTGTATTTTTTTCATTTACATGTGTCTGACCTGAAAAGATAGTTTACTTTTAAGATACACACCACAACAAATTATCTACATGAATGAAAATTTGTTTTGTAAAAAAACAAAAACAAAAACTAAAATAAATAAATAAATAAATAAA
>KN483481.1:23124-33364 GCA_000787095.1 Periophthalmodon schlosseri | reverse complement strand
ACAATACAAACAGTAAAAGACATTAGAAATTTAGACGCTGCTCTTGGTTTAATGTTATAGTAATGTCAGTTAGACTTGATATAGTTTTTTGAAATGTATTGCAAACTAGTGATTTTTTTATGTAATGACCCAAGATTCAGGACGTTGTGGAAAATTCGTACTTAAAAGTCCTACGCCTGATTTATTTGAGCAAAATGTGTCTTGGCCCAGTACAGATATATTGTATAAGCAGCTCTGTGTGCTGACTGCATCTAATTATAAAGCGTTTTATTGTCCAATTATCAGAAAGTGCGCGATAGCATGCTAGCAAAACTCCACTCTGGTCTCTGAGAGTTGTGAAAAACTATTATAAACCAATCGCTGTAAATATTTAGGATGCTCTGAACGTATAAGGTAAGTGAGGCATAACTTTGGACCACTGCAAACTGTTTAAAATGAACTAGTTCTGTTTTTCATGTTCTATTAGACAGTAAAAATCAGGTACAGCACTTTTAAGTAAGAATATATTTAAGTAAAAGTAAGTACCTGTTTAGAATAAGCTGTACACTATGTGGTTTTGTACAGAACTAAATTATTACTGCAAAATAATACTTTTACTCAAGTAGATATAAAAGGTATTGCCATAAAACTAAAACTCTAACTCAAATAGCAGCGGAAAAGCACTGGTAGAACATAGAAAAAGTCTTACCTGTTTGGTTCAGATGATGCTGGTATGAACTCGTCTCGCTGGTGTCTCCTCTCAAACTCCATGTGCTGTTATACCTTTTGGACCTGAGATTTCGGCCAATCAGAGCCGGAGCTGTCACGCGCTCGTCACGCTTCCGCTCATGTTTAAGCACAAAATGAATTAATTATTTTTTTACATTGATTAATTATTCCCCAAAGTCTGCACTGGGCCCAGCAGAATCCTCCACGTGACGAAGGCTGACGATAACAAGAAACTGTAATGAAGCTAGTATTTCTGTGTCTGTATACGAGCAAATGGTTTAATTAATTGTGATTTGAATATTTTGACCATTTAAAGGTACACTGTGTGACTTTCTGGAGGTCACCTGAATGTTTCCATGGAAATAGAACATAGAACTTCTCTGACAATACAAACAAAAGTGATATTTTGTTTTCACGATAACTTCAAAAAGTGGTGCCATTTTTTTTTTCCAGATTCTAGGAAATAATGTCGTACTCTCAGATGGGGGACAAGAGCCAGTTTTCCCTATAGATTACACTGTGCTTTGAACTCTGTGAAATATCCATATCAAAAGGTGAATTCACAAATGTTGAATCTGATCATTTCTGTAACTAAACCCAAGAACTCACTGTGTTACAACAAAAGTCTGTGGAGAGCTCATATCTGTACTGTTCACTTTTGCCTATAGGCTGCAAGATTAAAGCGCTTATATTACACTATTTTCTGATCTATGTTATAATGTTGTCGTCTCATCACAAACAGACCTGGAGTTGAGTTTTGTTTCATTCACACATGTTTAACACACAAACCCTGCATATCTAGGCTGTTCTTTTCTCAAACAAACAACACTCTGTTCCACCTTATGATGTCATGTGGTAATACAGGAAGTGCTCTACCTTCACTAGAATAATTTTGATAATTTCATCCCTGGAAATGCGAATTTCTACTGAAAGGTACTAGTAATACTAATAATAAAGGGTTACTCAAACGTGTGAATCAAACAAAACATAACTCCAGGTATGTTTTTGAGGAGGTAACAACATTATAACATGACTTAAAGCTCACAAATCGCAAAGGCTGCTATTTTTTACCACAATTTCTTCCACAAACAACACAATACCCTCTTATTATTCTTATTCAGCCTAAAACCTGCTAACCCTGTAGTTAAGATCTGTACAAGCATGTTATGAAATGTGATTTTCGTGTTAGTTTGTCTGTTCACATTTCAATCTTTTTGTCAGTTCAAGTCTGAGCGAGTTTAAAATGTGAACTTTGAACAGAATCCTATTATTAAACATAAATCGTAATCACAGAGCTTATCAGAAAAATCACAGCCCTGTTTTTTGCCAGTGTGAGACTCAATAAACTCTTCTAACTTCACATTTCAGATTTATGGGAATTTCGTTCCTGTCGTTCGTATTTGATCATTGGTGCGACTGAAGGCATCTGTCTCCGGTCCCAAACCAGCATTTTTTAAAGGTAAGTGCGATTACGTTTGTTTAACTTGCTGTAACAATGTAATGAATTGTTTAAGTTGAAATGAATGAAGATTTTAGTTCAAGTACTGAAAAGGGAAGAACGATAGGACTGAATGATTTGGGAAAAATGCCTAGTTTTGTCTGTTCTGTCTACCTTTTCCCAACATTGCGATTCACTCCATTTATGTTTTAATGATAGATTCTGTTCAAAGTTCATCGTCAAAATCAGAATTAGCTATTTTTTTTCCCAAAATCGTGCTGCCCTGTTTTCCACCTGTGTGACACTCAATAAACCCTTCTAACTTCACATTTCGGATTCACGGAAATTTCGTTTCCGTCGTTCGTATTTGATAATTGGTGTGGGATTTTGATCAGGATTGTCACGACTCGCAGCTGTCAGCTTAGATCAGCAGCCTCGAGCTCAGTGATTGGACCTGAGGGACTTATACAAAGCGCCAAGCAACTCCACAAACACGTCACTGTCACTCAATTAATGTCACGCGTGTCCTGTCCACACGGCCGTTTATGTGACAGCTACATCAACCGTGTTATAAGTGTCCGTTTATATTTATATGTTTGATAATGCAAACTTTATTTGGTTCAACATTCAATCAAGTACAAAACAGTAAAAGCACAAGGAAACATTTCTATATTTAACCTCCTGAGACCTGAACTCTCCATGGCTTTATTAATTGTTTCTCTTTGTTATTTGGTCTGACTGGAGCTGATGAGTGTAAAAACAAAGAATTATCTTTTTACATTATGAGAAAAATGATGTCCACATATGAGGACATTCGTTGTACGTTTTAATAATTTTGATAGAAACAATAAAGTCGCGTTTAAATAATGATTTGCAAAAACTATTTGTTAAGTGCCTGATCACAGCAACATTGTTCCTGAGTAAAAACAAAATGAGAAACAAGAATTGTGCCTCTTGGAACAATGTGTCTCATGTGAAGAGCTTCAAACAGGTGAAGACATGAGCCTTTAACAAAGTCCATCTTGAATCTAAACTATAATGTGTTAAACTCTTCTGTCATCATTAAGTGGCAGTTTAATGACCTCATATGTGGACACCAAGAAAAAAAAATTGTACTGTGCCCTAGACAACCCAAAACGTGTCGTCCACATATGAGGACGCAGGTCTCAGGAGGTTAAAGCCACAGTATCTAATTTTTTAGCCATAAAACAGACTGAAATAAAAGCATGTTTTTCATTTTGGTTGTGTTTGTTCCACTGAAAGACTGAAAAACGTGCGTCCTTACAGTGAGCCGGCTTTTATCTCCACAAACCTGATTCTTATTTGGCCTCCTCCTGCTTGTTTCCATGGAAATGTTGTTGTTTTGGTTATGATGTTCCACAGTATGGCATAAAACATATATGTTTTCATGGAGAATATGACTGAAAGGTTTTTATTCTGCTTCTTCTCTTTTACTGTTAATTTTATGATGATTATTTATGTTTTGATTTGTTGTATTGTGATTTTAATGTCTTTCTTATTCTGTAAAGCACTTTGAAGTACTTTGTGTACAAATTGTGCTGTACAAATAAACTCGCCTTGCCTGAAGAATGTTCCAAGTGTGGTTTTAACTTTTCTATTTCCGTGGAATCATGCAGGTGACGTGCTACCTCCAGAAAGTTACATACTGTACCTTTAAGTGCTAAATAGTCTGTGAGGTCATTTATTATGTCAATATAGGATGGAAAGAATCATTTTCCATCTAAAACTTTGGAAGTTTATAAGATCCTATGGTTTATTTTCACACATTAATGTTCATGTTTATGCTTTTATTCAGTGTGTGCCTGTTGGCTGCACTTAAGTACTGGTCTTTGAATTTTCAAAAAAGAAAAAGAGGAGAAAAGATGAGCGTGATGCACTCGTCCTGAAGTCCCTCTGAGGAAAAAGCTTGACAGATCCTCTTTATCTTTGTCACACAGACAGCAGCCGAACTAGAACCAAAGTATATTTCCAGTCAGTATAAAGTCAAATGGCTGATTTTGGCTGATTTTGATTTTGTTTTTGAGCTAAAATGTTTTTACTCCAATCAGTGTTACTCTAAAATACTCTTCTGTAGCGGCAGCGTCTAAGGCTGGAACATAACCTGGATAAAAACAGAAGCTTGTGTTGTTGTAGTAAAGGAAAAATAGTAAAAGAAAAATATAAAATCTGTCAACTGGACAAAACGTTGTAGGAGTGAAGACGTTTCGCTGCTTGTCCAAGAGAAAAATATAAAATCTGTCAACTGGACAAAACGCTGCTTGTCCAAGCCGCTTCTTCAGTTCTGGTCAGATTACAGCTGGACACTGCCTTCTATCTGTCTGAAGGGAGGAGCTAACTACACTGAAACTGTAAACAGCTTTTGTTTACAGTTTTTGTTTGTAGACTAGGTCTTGTGTTGTTGTGTTTAATATTCGTGTTTCCTTTTACCGTCCATTCACATTTTTGAGTGATTTTGAACCTCATAATTTAGAGGCACATTTTAGCACATTTCAGATGGACTTCCAGAATATCCGAACAATAGAAAGAATAAATCGAGATATATACGTTTTGTCTATATTGCTCGCCCTTAATCGTGGCTAGATTTAAAATAGAATAAATTCACAAAAAAATGGAGAAACTATTTAAGGACAGTGAGCACATGACAAGCGCAGACAAACAAACCACTTTTAACCCAATGGACTTTTCCCCCAAAAGAATCAACATTCAGGCTGTGAGCTGCGCCTATGTAAAGTAATGAGGCCATCTCTAAACGGGACGCTCTGATTGGACGACACACAAAGCCAAGCACTCTGCATGTTTTTGAAGAAAAGGGGGGACGAAACAGGGACAGACGGGCTGAAGGCATCTCTCTCCTGTCCCAAACCAACGCCAAGGAATCTACATTGGCTTTTTTGAAAGGTAAGTGGGATTATGTTTGTTTAAGTTGCCGTAACAATGTCATGAATTATGAAGTGAATGAAGATTGGTATTTTAGTTCAAGCGCTTGTACGTTATGAAGAGAAGACATAACGTGAAAGGGTTTTCTGCCTAGAAGGACGATAGGGCTGAATGATTTGGGAAAAATGTCTAGTTCTGTCTGTTCTGTCTAATTTTTCCCACCTTTGCGATTCATTTTGAGATTCATTTTGAGATTTAATGATGTTTTAATGATGTGATTCTGTTCAAAGTTCACGTTTTAAACCAGGAGAATTGACACAAAGACTGAAATATGAACTGACAAACTAATACAAAAATCACACAATGCACACAATGCAGAACGAGATGGGATTTTTTGATATTTGTGGTACCTCAAAAACTGCAGTTTGTAAGATTTGCTCGTTGCATTCACTCAAGTTGAAATTTCGACTTGGACTGTTCTTTCAGCCAGGCATGGGACGATACTGGAATTTGGTGTCACGATTATCATCGCCAAAATAGCGATTAACGATTATATCAGGATAATTATTAAAGTTACAGTTTAGAAATGTTCTGGGTATGAATAATTATGATTTTAACATTATGACCAGGTTCCATATTTAAACAACCGTTACATTCAAGTGGAGTCAGGCAACAACTGTTCATTATAATAATTACACTAGTGACAGAGAAACTACCAGTCAAAAGTTTGGACACTTTTCTTTTTTTTGATGTTTCTTTTTTAGTTCCATGATTACTTACATTGTAGATTCTCACTGCAGACATCAGAATTATGAAAGGACACGTATGGAATGTGGTAAACAAAAATAAACTCAAAATAACTCCAAACTTGTTTTAGATTTTAGATTTTTATAAATAGCCACCCTTTGCTTTGATCACTGGTTTGCACTTTTGAATTTTAATATTGAATATAAATATATAAACTTTATTTTCTTTGTTACATAATTCCATACACCTTGCTTCATATATTTGATGTCTTCTGTGTGCGTATCAAAGTTCACGTTTTAAACCAGGAGAATTGACACAAAGACTGAAATATGAACTGACAAACTAATACAAAAATCACACAATGCACACAATGCAGAACGAGATGGGATTTTTTGATATTTGTGGTACCTCAAAAACTGCAGTCTGTAAGATTTGCTCGTTGCATTCACTCAAGTTGAAATTTCGACTTGGACTGTTCTTTCAGCCAGGCATGGGACGATACTGGAATTTGGTGTCACGATTATCATCGCCAAAATAGCGATTAACGATTATATCAGGATAATTATTAAAGTTACAGTTTAGAAATGTTCTGGGTATGAATAATTATGATTTTAACATTATGACCAGGTTCCATATTTAAACAACCGTTACATTCAAGTGGAGTCAGGCAACAACTGTTCATTATAATAATTACACTAGTGACAGAGAAACTACCAGTCAAAAGTTTGGACACTTTTCTTTTTTTTGATGTTTCTTTTTTAGTTCCATGATTACTTACATTGTAGATTCTCACTGCAGACATCAGAATTATGAAAGGACACGGATGGAATGTAGTAAACAAAAATAAACTCAAAATAACTCCAAACTTGTTTTAGATTTTAGATTTTTATAAATAGCCACCCTTTGCTTTGATCACTGGTTTGCACTTTTGAATTTTAATATTGAATATAAATATATAAACTTTATTTTCTTTGTTACATAATTCCATACACCTTGCTTCATATATTTGATGTCTTCTGTGTGCGTATAAAATGTAGAAAGTAGTAAAAATAAATAAAAAAAACCAAACAAACACTGAACGAAAGGGTGTGTCGGGGTGAAACTAAAAAGTCTGATTTTTTTTCCTTTTGGCCCTTTATAACAATTTGACAGATGATTTGGAGGGTTTTATCCAGGTATATTCTCTTGTTTCAACCAGCCTCATGTTGTGACTGCAGTGGAGAATTAGGGTAAAGTGTCTTGCCCAAGGGCACAATGAAATAATAATAATAACAACGTTGTAATGTCACAATTTTGCAATGCATGCGATAGTCAATAGATAACCTCACATTTTTATGAACCAAATACATTTTAACAACAGTATGTCTTTGTTAAACCACTACCTGCACAACTGAATGTGAAATACACTAATTTCAATAATCCAGAAGTGAACGTGTCAAATGTATTGCATAAACAAGTTTCCCTCCAGTAAACAAGCCACACAAAATAATGTAAAATATATCAAAAAATACTCTTGCCGATATATCGATAGAGCAGCCTACGCTATCGATTCTGTATCACAAAATCTTGCATTGTGCAGACTTCTGATATAATAATAAGGTGACTTGTCTTTATCAGGAATGGACCCAAAAGCAACACAGGAAAATCACATCGTCCTTGGCACTAGAGCCTGCAGGGTTACATAATTCCATACACCTTGCTTCATATATTTGATGTCTTCTGTGTGCGTATAAAATGTAGAAAGTAGTAAAAATAAATAAAAAAAACCAAACAAACACTGAACGAAAGGGTGTGTCGGGGTGAAACTAAAAAGTCTGATTTTTTTTCCTTTTGGCCCTTTATAACAATTTGACAGATGATTTGGAGGGTTTTATCCAGGTATATTCTCTTGTTTCAACCAGCCTCATGTTGTGACTGCAGTGGAGAATTAGGGTAAAGTGTCTTGCCCAAGGGCACAATGAAATAATAATAATAACAACGTTGTAATGTCACAATTTTGCAATGCATGCGATAGTCAATAGATAACCTCACATTTTTATGAACCAAATACATTTTAACAACAGTATGTCTTTGTTAAACCACTACCTGCACAACTGAATGTGAAATACACTAATTTCAATAATCCAGAAGTGAACGTGTCAAATGTATTGCATAAACAAGGTTTTGAGCTGGTTCTTAGTACACCCCACCTCTGACTGGTGGGAGAACACTTAACCCACTGCAGCTCTATAACCAGTGGTGGAACGTAATGAAGTAAAAGTAGTAAAGTACTGTACTTACGTAAAAAATGGAAGTATGTGTACTTTACTTAAGTAAAGTAGGTACTGTAGGTACTGATTACTTACATTGTAGATTCTCACTGCAGACATCAGAATTATGAAAGGACACGTATGGAATGTGGTAAACAAAAATAAACTCAAAATAACTCCAAACTTGTTTTAGATTTTAGATTTTTATAAATAGCCACCCTTTGCTTTGATCACTGGTTTGCACTTTTGAATTTTAATATTGAATATAAATATATAAACTTTATTTTCTTTGTTACATAATTCCATACACCTTGCTTCATATATTTGATGTCTTCTGTGTGCGTATAAAATGTAGAAAGTAGTAAAAATAAATAAAAAAAACCAAACAAACACTGAACGAAAGGGTGTGTCGGGGTGAAACTAAAAAGTCTGATTTTTTTTCCTTTTGGCCCTTTATAACAATTTGACAGATGATTTGGAGGGTTTTATCCAGGTATATTCTCTTGTTTCAACCAGCCTCATGTTGTGACTGCAGTGGAGAATTAGGGTAAAGTGTCTTGCCCAAGGGCACAATGAAATAATAATAATAACAACGTTGTAATGTCACAATTTTGCAATGCATGCGATAGTCAATAGATAACCTCACATTTTTATGAACCAAATACATTTTAACAACAGTATGTCTTTGTTAAACCACTACCTGCACAACTGAATGTGAAATACACTAATTTCAATAATCCAGAAGTGAACGTGTCAAATGTATTGCATAAACAAGTTTCCCTCCAGTAAACAAGCCACACAAAATAATGTAAAATATATCAAAAAATACTCTTGCCGATATATCGATAGAGCAGCCTACGCTATCGATTCTGTATCACAAAATCTTGCATTGTGCAGACTTCTGATATAATAATAAGGTGACTTGTCTTTATCAGGAATGGACCCAAAAGCAACACAGGAAAATCACATCGTCCTTGGCACTAGAGCCTGCAGGTTCCTACTACTACACTATGCTATATACAGTCGATATCATGATAATAACTCTAATTAACGGGGATTGTTCTGCATGTCCCACCGGGAGGAGGCTCCGGGGAAGACCCAGGACACGCCGGAGGGACTATGTCTCTCGGCTGGCCTGGGAACGCCTTGGGTCCCACCGGAGGAGCTGGAGGACGTGTCTGGGGTGAGGGTATATTCTCTTGTTTCAACCAGCCTCATGTTGTGACTGCAGTGGAGAATTAGGGTAAAGTGTCTTGCCCAAGGGCACAATGAAATAATAATAATAACAACGTTGTAATGTCACAATTTTGCAATGCATGCGATAGTCAATAGATAACCTCACATTTTTATGAACCAAATACATTTTAACAACAGTATGTCTTTGTTAAACCACTACCTGCACAACTGAATGTGAAATACACTAATTTCAATAATCCAGAAGTGAACGTGTCAAATGTATTGCATAAACAAGGTTTTGAGCTGGTTCTTAGTACACCCCACCTCTGACTGGTGGGAGAACACTTAACCCACTGCAGCTCTATAACCAGTGGTGGAACGTAATGAAGTAAAAGTAGTAAAGTACTGTACTTACGTAAAAAATGGAAGTATGTGTACTTTACTTAAGTAAAGTAGGTACTGTAGGTACTTTTTACTTTTACTTCACTACATTTGAGAGCAGGTAACTGTACTTTCTGCTTCACTACATTTTTGAACTGGATTGAAAAGTAAAAGTATTTTTATTACAGTTTGAGACATGCTGAGAAGGGTTTATTTTTAACATGTTCGTAGTTTGAGCAAACAAAAATATACAAATAAAAACAGCTAGAAAAAAAACTACTGGAAGTCTGGGAGTCCCTGCTTAGACTGGTGCCCCTGTGACCTGGACCAGGATAAGTGGAAGAAAATGGATGGATGTTCTGCATTGCACCTAACTACACATCTGTTTACACTGGGATTTGAACTATAGTCATAGGTGCTTCAGTACATTTTAAACAGCTAATTATAAATTCATCTGTGCAATCCATTGAGGTTGACTCACCCCCATTTTGCCCTTTTTAAGAATAGTCTCCCTCTGCGTACAGGTTTTGAGCTGGTTCTTAGTACACCCCACCTCTGACTGGTGGGAGGACACTTAACCCACTGCAGCTCTATAACCAGTGGTGGAACGTAATGAAGTAAAAGTAGTAAAGTACTGTACTTA
>KN483481.1:0-17660 GCA_000787095.1 Periophthalmodon schlosseri | reverse complement strand
CTTTCTACATTGCTAATGTTTAGTGGTATACGGTCTTTTGTAACGAGCGACATCTTGTGCGATCAGGTATGTTAGCTGCTTTTAAATTTGTTTTTGCTTCACCTTATCCACAACTATGCAAGCCTATTGTTATGTATTAAAAAGTAACATTACTATAAATATTGATATTTCTTGTTTATTTCAGTTATGCAAAGACCAAAGTGAGCTAGCTAGACTTTGTGCTGTTTCTTGTTATGATGCAGTTATTTCTAGGACATTTATTTCTGCAGCTGAACTCTTCCACACCCAGTTCTGTTTGTCTTACATTTATGGCTTATTTAATTAGCATGACTCAATGGGAGAACCTCATGGCTCCGGTTTACACGCAGCAATTGCATGAACTTTATGACAGAGATGATTTGCCTATGGACGTGCGGCATTACTTGTCTGTTTGGATCGAGAAGCAAGACTGGTAAGTCACCACCTCCTTCTTCCCTGTTTCTACTTTTATTTATGCATAAAATCAGATTACGAACACTTTACAAAATGGTTGTTCTTTCCTCCTTAGGCAAAGAGCTGCCGGAGACTATGGATTGGCCATTTTGCTATTCCAACAACTTTTGGAAAATCTTGATATCCAACACAGTCGTTTTGGTATGCAAGAGGAATTCTTTCTCATGCAACATAATTTTAGACGATATAAGAACAACTTTCAGGTCAGTACGGATAACCTTTGCTCTCTTCAAAATTAGCAAATGTAATGTAACTTTGACCTCATGAATTTTATCTATTTCTTGCAGAAGTATCAAGAAGAACCATGCATACTGGCCAGAAAGATAGCATGGTTTTTGGAAAAAGAAAAGGAGATTTTGCTCAGTGCTGAGTTGAATGAAAAGGTTGGAAAAACATCTTAACAACTGTATAATAACTTACAATCACCTCCAGTTTTTTGGGGTTTTTTTGTTTTTTTTTTACAAATGAATGTTTTTTAATAAATATTTTGTTCACAAAAGTTTGTCAAAATTGATGATTAAAAAGTACCCAATTAATATTTAAAAATTTCAAACATACAGATTTGGAAATAACAATTTTAAAACTCATATAATTTTCTAGATGATTTCATCCCCGTCCCAAATTGTTCCCATAAAATAATTTAGTAATTTCTGATTTCTACCTATATCTCTTGACACTGTTCAGTACTTATTCATGTGTTAGAAAATTGTGTAACGTTAGCTGCAAAAAGTAACTTGATTGAATCCAGTGCCCAGTTTGTTTGTTTTTATTTAACAGTATTAATGCTATTTATGAATGAGCTAATCACAAATCTCTACTAATACATTGTAAAGACACACACAGTAGTGAAATAATAGGTGTTCCTTATAGTTTTTGACTGTATTATTAATTTTGCCTGTTCAAACCATAAATTCAATGTAAAACAGCCACAATTCTTTTCACTGTTGAATTCACATTGTCTTTAACAACTTATTTTTGCTAGCAATGTCAGTATTAATAACCTACTTGAATTCCTTCCTTCTCTGAAAGAGTCTTTGCTCAGTTTTATTACGCTCTCACGACCTCTAGTCTGACTCCCACTCCTCCTCTTCTTCTCATTAGGTCCGGCAGTTGTGTGTGGAGCAGCAGACGATGGAGACGGACAGTCAACAGGACCTTGAACGCAGGATGTCCGGGTTCAGGAACGAAGTGCAGGTGCAGTTTATCACTGGGATTTTGTATTCTGTCCAAATTCTGTTGAACAAATGCATTATTATGTACACCAGTTAGGGTTGCCAAAAGTATCTGATATCAAAAATCAGATATGAATCGATACTAAAACTAGTATCAAAATTAGATACTCATTTGAGCAGGTATCGATACTAAAAAAGTCACATTTACAGGACAAAAATGAACCTCTCCGGAATAGCTTTAGAATGATCTTGACTGTATCAGAAAAAATGAACCTCTCCGGAATAGCTTTAGAATGATCTTGAGCTGTATCAGAACAAGTATAAGACACATAGACTAGGACGACTGAGGGATTACACAGATATAAGACCACATGGTAATATAAAAGAAAGTACTGCCATTTAATGTTGAAAATTGTCTATATATTGTCATTGTGGTGTTGGAATTGGCCTATTTGTTAGTATAGCAGTATAACAAATAGCACTGGTTTGACACTATGTCAAACCAGTACTTTTGGTTTAGTACTGGTTTGACATAGTGTTGGATGAGTAATAACCACACTTTGTCTCGATTTTACATAGGCCTAGTTTAGAACAATTTACTGTTGATTTATGCCTGGTTATTGTTATTGTTCTAGTTTAAACCTAATTTAGTCTTTTTAGGTGGTATTTTAAGTTGCACTATGTAACTTTTCAGATGAGGGTCCACCACCTGCTTGTCTCTACGGAGATGTCATTGCTTTGCCTAGAATGTTCCACAGTATGTCGTTAAACTTACCGATCTCCACATCGGAGACAAGCAGTGACGCCACCAGATCTGTGTATCTGTCTGACCTGTGTAGAGGCGAGAATAGATGCTTTTTGGAGTATTTTTAGCAATACAAATACATGAAAGATTATGATAGACTGACTGTGGAACATTCAAGGCAAAACAGTAACATCTTAATGGTGACAAGCAGGTCGTATGCCCCAAACGGAAAAGTTATATAGTGAAACTTTAAATGTGCATTAATTTCAGTAATATTATTTGGAAGTATTTTAATTTTGTGTTTTTTTGACAGTGCATGGAGCATACTATTGTTTGTCTGGAAGAGCAGCAAGATGAGTTTGATTTTAAATACCAGACGCACCAAATGGAGGGTAAGGCCGCCACAGCATTTCCCGCATGACTAAAATATGACTCAAGTTTTCTCATCTTTCTTTTGTTTTCTGTGGAAACTTATCTGGAAACGTGCGCAGCCGTAAAAGACGAAAATGAAAAACGGAAACAATGGAATATCCTCCAGTCTCTCGTGAATCAGTTAAACAATTGTAGAAAGGTAGGAATGGTATAACATTTTCACAAACTAGCGTGTCGGTAGATGTGGTTTTGGCTAAACTTCTATCACGATGATGGGCAATATGTTGACTAGGCAAAGATAATTTTAGAATTGTAGATTTGAAGATATGCAAAATTAGAATATCAACTAACTGTTAGGTCTATAAAAGAAAGAAGTTAAATGCCTTGGCCGGGATATAAAGCGATATTTCTGCACTTTAAAGATTTTTAAAAATTAAAACATTTTCAGAATTACAAAGTTAAACTGCATACAGAAATAAGCACAGACTGTGAGAGGCATTGAGTACCAGAAATTACATATGAGCCATAAAACACAAGGCATAATATATTTTAAAGGATAATTTCACAGTCCGTTCACTTTTTGTGTCATACTTGAATTTATTTCTTAGATTTTACCATTGTATAGTGACCTAATTAACCACATAACTTTAACCGAATTATGTTGACGCCCCTATTTCACTGTATATTTGCTCAGAGGACGTTGGCTAATTTACATAAGATCCTGGACAAAGCTGAAGACCTGATCGAGACTCTGGTGAAGAAGGAGCTGGTGGACTGGCAGCGCAGGCAGCAGAAATCCTGCATCGGAGGTCCGGATAATGTCAGTCTGGACCTACTCGAGAAATGGCAAGTGGATTTTTTTATTGATACTTTACGGTGGCATCACGCTGGGAGTGTTCTGGATGTATGTCTGTGGCGAAATGTTCAGCAGTTACCATAGTGACGCAATGCACAGTAAAAGTTAGCACACTTGTTGTAGTTCCTACTAAGTCAGCTCTTTCTGGTCAGATTGTGTTAAAATAAAGAGTCTAGTCTAGTCAAGTCTAACAAACCCCCAGACAGAGCATGCCTACAGTTAGCAAAGTATCAATGTATATTCTACCCTTATTTTTTTACCATATTGTTCATTCATAATTGTTGTAATTAAATATAGCTTAAAGTGAATACGGTTAGATTACTTTTTCACTTAAACAGTTAACATTATGAGCAGCAGATATGACACATATAGTGGTAATTCCAGTTGTATTATCTGGCAACCGCAATATTAACACAGGCCAGAACTTGTGTAAATTGCACAATAGGCATGATTAGCGCAATAAATCTAGAGGACAGAACTCTTATTTTATTAAATCAATGTTTAAACTGTCAGAAATAGCGGTAAATAGCAGTATTCCATTTTAGAACTCACCGCTACTTTCTGTATTTTTGTACTTTTATTCTCATTTTTTCCATAAACTGCCACTTAACTATGATAAATAATTACTACGGGTACTATACCACCAAACCAAGTAAAAATTAGAAAAACATGAAAACCAGTCATATGCACCTCACACGCTTGTTTCCATGGAAATGTTATTTACCGTAATTACTTCCCTATATTTTTGTACTTTTCCTCTAAATTTCCATAAAGTGCCACTTAACTGATGTAAAATTATGATAAATATTTATCACGGGTTCTATAGCAACAAACCAAGTAAAAATTAGAAAAACATTAAAAAACGGTCATATGCACCTCACATGCTTGTTTCTATGGAAATGTTATTACTTTTTACTCCCTAGAATGTTCCACAGTATGGATTTATTTAATTAGAGGGGTTTTAATAGCTCAGAAAATACCTTGGAAAACATCCTTTTGTACTGTGAGCTGGGTTGCCTCTTCACAGATCTGAACTTGGGCACCTGTTTGTTTCCATGGAGATAAATCAGTTTAATGCCATAAAGTTAAAAAGTATGAAACAGGATTCATTTTTAAATAGTGTCTAATTTACCAAAACAGTATAAATTTTTTGAAGGTAAAATCCCGTTCTTTCCTCTTGTTGTTCAGGTTCAGCTGTGTGGCGGCTTGTCTCTTCCAGGTGAGAGAGTTTCTGAGTAAACTGGACGAACTGTCGGGGAAAGTGTCTTATGAAAATGACCCCCTGAAGATGGACAAACCGATGATACAGGAACGAGCCGACACGCTGCTGAAGAACCTGCTGCTCAGGTAAATAAATACTTTGGACTGTACAATCAGTAGAATTAGTTTTTCTGCCAGTGTCAATAAACAAAATTCACAAACTAGGAATTGGCTTCGGTAATATGGTGCAACAGAAAAAAATGAATAATAACAAAATAAAAATAAGGGCATGCATTAAAATCAGGTGAATTAAAATAGACTGTGAATTGTGATTACATTTATAGCCAACGATTACAATTACCAAAATTATGTTATACAATTTTTTTTTTTTTGGTAAATTTAATTCTATTCTGAATGAAACGGGTGGTTGCTCTGCTCTTCAAAAGCAAAGACAATCTACAGTGGCTTTAAAACATGAAAAAACATAACAGACCATTCAAGTATTTGAGTTAAAACCCAAATAGTTGTGATTCTGAACAGGCCCAATAGACCCGATCCTTCATTTATTCCCCCAAAGGGTTAAAAACGTGTTTCTTTCATGTTTGTACCGTAGTTCTTTTGTGGTGGAGACTCAACCGTCGATGCCACAGGGGAAAGGCCCACTGGTGCTTCGGACCAATGTGCAGTTCTCAGTCAAAGCCAGGTGAATGTCTCACTGATTATAGATCGTAAATGTAAAAATATGTAATAACCTTGTGAATAACTAAAACAAATCTGACTTTCTTTTCAGGCTGCTTGTGAAGTTTTCCGAACTGAATCATCTGATGAAAGTGGATGTGTCCATGGACAGGTGCACTGATAATAGAGTTACCTCATGTCTTAAAATGTCCAATTCATAAAACAAAAAAACATATAAGGATTTGACAAACGTGCTTTACTATTACGTTTGGAAGAATTTTGTCATGACTTTTTCTTTTTGTTGCAGAAGAGTAACAAAATATTTTTTTCAGTTTCAGTTCTTAGTGAAAACTATAAGTTTAAACAACATCATAAATGACTTGTAACCTTAAAAGAACATAACAAAACAAAACTGAATTGTTATTAAAAAATCTGAAAAGTCTAATGTCAACTTATGTTTAAATGTTTGTAAACATCAAAAATCCATCTTTTATTTATACTATAATAACATAATTTTGCCAACAATTAAAAAATACAATCCAATTTTGAAGCATTATTGAAAAAGTTATGAAATTTTGCAGTGACTCAGAACGTGTACTATTTGACTTAGAAATATGGTTCTTCTGATGTTTTTGTACCATATTGTTAACTTTCTGTTCTCTTCTGTTCTGTTTGTTCCTTTCTAAACTCAGCGAGGCTCCTCAAATCAAAGGGTGAGTTTCCTCTTTCACATCGCGTGGTTTTTCTTCTGAACGCCCTTTCTGTTTGTGGTTTATTTTCATGTGTTTTGTGTTTTTAGGTACAGACGTTTTAATGTTTTAGGGACCAAAAGTAAAGCTCTAAACATGATGGAGAGCCAGAATGGAGGCATGGTGGCAGACTTCAGACACCTGGTTAGTGAATATGGGAATGTATAACCAATAATACGCCTTAATCTAAAATATAGTAATTTAAGGAGACCTATTTTGCAAAATCGACTTTTTAGAACTTTTAACCGTGTTATAATCGTTTTTCCTTCTCATTTACCTACTCAAGGTTGTATTTAGAGTGATTCATGCGTGTTTGAGTAATCCTTATTCTCCTGTAACCCCCGTTTCCAACCCACCAGTCCTCACCCACTGCTCTATACTTATTTTGTTTTCCAATTTTATTTTCTTAAATGGTGATACGTGTAGGATTCAGCAGAATACAAATGAAAAAAGAAATCTACAGCTACCCATAGGAGGGGCCCACAGCAGGCAGCACTTTGTTGTAATGGCGTTTATGGTGGTGTAAGGAGGCAGGCGGGAATCAGCTCCGCAATTTTCCAACCCGGAAGTCAGCAGTTTCTTTCATTAACTCGTTTTAGATCAGTAATGTGATTTAAAATGACTAAAATACAACATAATGATCCACGTGTGTCGTAGATTATACCTATATAGCAGACAAAAATACGTCTTCTTAAAATTACGAATGTGTAAGCATTTTTTGTCTCGTGAAACTAAAACAGATTTAGAAATTGTTTATATTTGGTTAATAACACAATGAATGCAATTAATCTTGTGCATCCATTTATATATTACTTTATAAGACTTAAACAACTTGGTGAAAATAACAAGATTTGAATGTTTGTTATGAAAGTATTTGTGATGGTTGGCTCAAGACTCGCTCACAGTTCAGAAAATAACCCGCAGTGTGGCTTTAATTTTGCGTTTTGGTTGTAGACTCTGAAGGAGCAGAAGTGTGGAGGTGGGGGAAAAGGAGCCAGTGAAGTGAGTACAAATACACGCTTTTTATTTAAGACAGAAATGCAGGGATTTGATGAATGCCTTTGTTTTTGTTCATCTTCAGATCTCGCTGAGCGTCACAGAAGAGCTGCACATTATCAACTTTGACACAGTGTTTGAATTTAAAGGGATATCACTGAAGCTGCAGGTAAAGTTTTACGCAGAAATAAACTGTTCACTTATTGGTTATTCCTTTGGGAAATCATTAGGAAAGAGGCATAGACTGTATGTATAAATGGACATAGCTAATCTTCTACCCGCCGCTTTCCAAAATCGAAGTGAGCATGGGCGCACTTCCGGCTCCATTTACTCTGGCTCCGATTCACTTTACATTGGAAAATTGTTGCCCCTCTCTCTATAACTCCTGCAGTGAGCCTCGTCATTTTGGTCTTAAAATGTTCGTATTAACCCGCTCTACATGATCCTGGTGTTTTATTTCACTCTTGTGTCAGTAAATGAAGATATAAACATTAATAACAGACAGATCAGGTGCCTTCTTTCCCCGAGGTCGCTTCAGCTAGCGTTAGCAACAGGTATGATTGACAGCGTTGCTATGCGCCCGCTCGATTGGCTCTTTGGTCGCTATGATACTCGCGATTCGAATTCCTAATATGCAGCTTGGCTCCAAATTCGCCCCCGTAACTGCTCTAGCCTCGATGAGCTTCATTTGACTGGAGCGAACGCTATGGGTGACGTCGCACTCACTTAGTCCACGTGTCTATACAGACTATGGAAAGAGGTGGAGGTAAACTGAGGAGTGTCATTGACGCAAAGCAGGAGTAGCACATGTAACTATTTCACAATGTTCAACTAGACTAGAGTACTACATTTCTCCCTTCAGTGTGTACTATCAAGTCTTTCCTTAAAGTAATCCTCAGAAATTTGTCAGAGCTGACTGACAAATCAGTCAGTCTAATTTGCAAATTGAGAGCATTCATGCATTTTTCATTCAGTTATGAGTCATCTTTTGCAATGTCTCAGATGCAGTGTTGGGGAGACAGGATACGGCCCCAGACCCACACGTCTTTGTAAAGTAAAGCGTGTGGTTTTGGCTGGACAGGCAACAAGAAAGGCACATTCACATCACAATACAAACAAATCAAGTCTTATTCACAGTTACAGAACCATTTTGAGCCTAGATTTTAACATTGTCATTTGTACATATAGAACTCAGGATTTTTTTTAATAATGTGTAGAATCCTTTTTAACATGTCAATAATCAATACATTTGTTTATTTGCTTTGTTTTCTCTGCAGGCGTCTTCTCTCCCGATGGTGATCATCTCTAACTCCAGTCAGCAGCAGAGCGCTTGGGCCTCTGTTCTCTGGTTCAACATGCTCAGCCTCTACCCCAAAGTGAGTCCCGTCAGTATTGCCATAGACTTGTCTTGGTCCTGCTCTAGTTCTAGACCAATCCTGGTTTAGTTCTAATTATGAACTCACTTTTATTGTCATTTCAACTGACAACAAAACAAACATTTAAAATTGAAAAAAGTACACATTTCATAGTTTATTTCTGATGGGCAGAAAAGGCATTTCACTTTTTGTCAGTTTTTGTTTCATGTGGATAGGCCCAATAATTACAGAGATATTAACCATAAACCAGCCAAACATCTGCATTTTTCCAGTTAAAGGCACATTCTACCACAGATTTCCTGCTTCGTTTCAGCTTAAATTTTAACTATATGCTCTTAAAAGCTGTAAGGTCTCGTGAGCAAAGCCTACATCATTCACTTTTTAAAAATTTTGTATATTTATTCTATTTTCACAGGACATCAGATTCTTCACAGCGCCCCCCTCGGCTACTTGGCCCCAGTTTGCAGAGATGTTGAGTTGGCAGTTTCTCTCTGCAACTAAACTTGGTCTGAACGAGGCTCAACTAGAAATGATCGCGTTTAGACTTTTTGGTAAATACTAAATGTCAATGTATTTTATAATTGCCAGAACATTTTAAAGGTGGACTGTGTAACGTTTTGGCAGGGGGTCTGACTCTTGCTCGTCTCCATAGAGATGTTATTGCACGTCTGGATTTTTTCTCAGTATGGCATTTAACTTTTATATCTTACGTTTAATCAATTGGGGCGACAGTAGCTCAGCTGTCCACTGATCCGAAGGTCAGTGGACAAACACAAACACAAACTCTCGACAGAAACATCATTGGTTGAGCGGTCAGATCCACAGGTCGGCGTATCCTTGGGCAAGACACTTAACGTACCTCGCCCCCAGTGTTTGCGTACACTGGTGTTTGAATGTGTGTGTGAATGGGTGAGTGGTTCCTTGATGTAAAGCGCTTTGAGGGCCTTGAAGGTGGAAAAGCGCTATATAAAAATATGACTATTTGACCAATTATAGGTAACTTGGTCTGGTCGCGTCATTTGCTTGTCTCCATGGAGATAGATATGTTTAATGCCATACTGTGAAGCATTCCAGACACCTTTAATTGCATGTTTTTAATGATTGATTTGATTTCAGGAAAGCAGCAAAGCTATAACGACTTGACGGTGTCTTGGGCGAAATTTAGCAAGGTAAGTTAAATTAGCAGTTTTCAGTGTTGTATTTTGCATTGATCCATTTTATTTATGACTAACATATTTTTTCTTTGTTCTTTCGACAGGAAAATACGCCTTTTACATTCTGGGTGTGGTTTGATGGCATTTTGATGATGGTGAAACAGTATCTGGTAGAGCTGTGGAGAGATGGGTAAGTGGACTAGACGCATGGATTTTTGATTGGTACTTTGCGCAGGGGGTTGTTTATATTCCCTTCCCTCTTCCTTTCAGTCTGATCATGGGGTTTGTGACTAAAGCCAAAGAGAAATCACTTTTGAAGAAAAAACAGAGAGGGACTTTTTTACTTCGCTTCAGTGAAAGTATGATCGGAGGAATCACATTCTCCTGGGTCGAAACCACTCTCACCGGTAAGAAAACTAAATCAGAAATGGGAATAAACTGGGACCAAACCTGGAACTAAACGTTAAATAGACCAGGACTAAACCAGGACTAGAACAGGACTAACTGGGCTCAAGCCAAGACCAAAATAAGACAAGTGTTAAATGTACTCTTAAACACAAATATTAAATTATAAGGGTGTACTGGGCATGTGGCACTATCAGCTTCCTGCCATGAGGTTGCGGGTTTGAGTCCCAGCCAAAAAACGTTATATCTTCTTCAGCCTGCTTATGAAATGCTCTGTTTGTATATTGGCCGTTTAGCTGCATCATAAATAAAACTCCAGACTTCTCCTACGCGGTTTTTAAGTCCATAAACCATTACTGGATTCTGCAGTCAAATAGTGTTCAGAACAAACACATGGCTCTGTTAGCGCAGCACTCGCTGGGATAAAGACCTCGTTTGTTTACTTTCTAAATGTCAATTCCCATTGCTAACACCAGAGGGAGCTCCAGCGCCTAAAGCCTCATTGGAAACGCAGGTGAAGTTTATACATTTTGCAAAAGCAGGCATTGTTTTGAGTTAGAAGCTGTGAAATACTTATCCCAAAGGAGAATTAAAGCCACAAGAATGCATGTGTTTTGTTTAAAATCTAGACATATGCGTTTGATGTTTTAGCATTGACCGGTGTCCTCCATTAACTCCTTTTAACTAGGTGAGCCTGAGATTAAGACAGTTCGACCTTTCACCAAAAACGACCTGGAGCAGATTCCTTTTCACGAAATCATCAGAAACTTCCAGCTGATGGAGACGGACAACGTGCCGGAAAACCCTCTGCTCTTCCTGTATCCGAACACACCCAAAGACGAGGCGTTTGGGAAGTACTACAGCGACAAGACCGGAGGTGAGAGGACTTCTGTAGATCAACAGTGAGATAACTGTAAAGTGAATGATGTCTTAGTCGATCAACATGTCTGTTAGTTGATTGTTAATTTGTTGGACTTGTATGAATTTATATGAATCACAGCAGAAAGGAGAAGGGATGGAGTGAGATTCCTGGAGTTTTTAGAGTGAATTGTGAGTTTTGTGTAAAATGGAGATGCCTTTTACATTTTAATAGTTTTGTTCATCTATAGCGGACAAGTATAGGCAAGTATATGATTCAGTGTTACTTCTGTCTTCACCTGAAGTGTCTCGTGACGGCTGGGGTGATGGGTTTTATCATCCATTCCTCCCAAACACTGGATCAAGAGAGCTATAGATTTTTTTTTTTAAATAATAATAAGTTTAGTCGGATATTTGATTAATGATAAATGACATTACGTTCAAACAAACCATAATCAACAGGTACATGAAGGCATTTTTTTTTTTTTTTTATTTCCAGTCATGACTAGATTTCAAATAAAAAATTCAGAAAAGGAGTGGGGAGAAACAAACGGTTATTTTCCCCCACCCCCTTTTACAATACCATTCTAGAAATAATCATGCTTCTGCCAGACAAGTCACTTTACTCCACACACAAAATAGCAAACTGTTTTAGTGCACATCCATAATGACACATTAACTTAAGTTCCTTCTTCTACATCCTTAGCTGTAATCATTTCTTTATGTCTTTGTTTAAACAATTTTCATAAACAAATAATGGTGTAGTCAGCCCAATAAACCTGACCACTGATAAAACGACATCACACAAAACAGTGTCTGTAACGGTTGGTGTTTAAAGGTCCTACATTACACAAAACTGACTCTTGTGAGCATTAAGCCATGTTACAATGTTGCTACCTCCTCAAAAACATACCTTTAGTTGTGTTTTGTTTCATTCAGACATGTTTGAGTAGCCCTTTATTATTTGTTGTCTACATGTCCAAAGCTCAAAATGCCCTGTTCCACCTTGTGATGTCATGAAGTGGTAGTTTTCAGGTTAACAGCTACCTTTTACCTTTAGTTCGGTAGAGATCGGCAATTCCAGGGCTGAAATAATCCAAATGATTCTAGATTAATGATTAATACTTTTCATTGTCTTTCAGAAAACAGCCCCTACATCAAGTACATCAAAACCAAGCTCATGTTTGTCACGACTGAGTAAGTTACCGTTGTTTTGTTCTTTGACTCTCAGTGCAAAATATGACAACATTAACGACATTAAATAAATATTCTACGGTTCAAGTTTCAGCAGCAACATCACAACGTTTAATCCAAAGCAAACACACTATATTGAGTTGATGTGATGAGTTTATAGGGCGTATGGGGTTTACAGTGTTGTGGTGCTGTCTGTCACATAGGAACTCTCTGGAGGCTCAGTCTTCCTCTGCAGTGACTCAGAGCCCAGAGCTGCAGCCAATCAGTGCTCTGTGCGGAGCCGGTGAGTTATAGCTCCCCCTGCTGTCCAAATACAATACAAAATGAATACTCCTATGCTTTCAGTCTGTTTTGCAATAGCCATGGGAACAAGCCACTCAAGATTCTGCATAAAAGTTCAATTTGTACATAAATGGGTGCACAAGAAAATAAAGTTAAAGTTTCAAATGAATGATAGCACTTTATCATGACAGTTAGCCTTAATAAAACAATGACTTAATCTGTAATGAACAAATCGTTTATTAAGAATGACTCAGGCTTAGTAACTACTTACCTAACCCTAACACCACTAAACTTAACCTCTAATTTAGCCTGAAGGATTCTTAATAAACAATGTCCTTATTATGAATGAAATCTCTGTTCATGCTTTATTAAGACTAACTAAGATGTGCATATTTTAAGTGGTGCCAAATCCATTACGTTACGAGACTAGTGAGCCCGTCCTCCTATTTTCCTTTCGCCCAATAGAAACATGTACAAAGTCTGCTTTTATGTGCACTTCCAATTGACATCTCATTTGCTCATGGTCTGTAAAGGTGTACGGTGGTAACTGATGGGGATGCACAGATCCGATACTGGTTTCAGATATTGGCGCCGATACCCAGAAAGTCTCATAATTGAACTTTTATTTATACAAAGTTGTTCTGTAGTTACTTGAGGTATAAATAACAGCTACATAACACATTTGGATCAGTTTTGTCTTATGTTATTTTCGTTTAAAGGAAAAAAATGCTGTTTTCAGTCTCTGCACTGGTTTCGTTTGGTATCGGGTATCAGCAGATAGTAGCTATAGTATCAGCTATAGTAGCAGAATCGGTATCGGATTGATGCATCCCTAGTAACTGGTATGAATAAAGGTCGTGGTGGCAATAATATTCACGGATTGTGGGCTTAACTAACACCTATATCACTTGCAACTGATTTTGTTGATTCTGAATAACGGTTATTACTATACCAAAAACAGTGACTTGCAATCAGTGGTTCAGTTCTAGTACAAATTGTTAGAAAAGCTATTACCAGATAAACCTTCCCTGCAAAGTTTTGGTAATTTTACTGATTTCAGAGCCAGGAAAATGCCTGGTCAAAAGTGCTGGAAAATCAGTTCTGGCTTTGTTCACACACGAGCCTGTTCTGGCAAACTGCTGGGTAAAGCTGCATGTGTGAATGGGGTCAGGTTTAGGAGTGTCTTTTTCACACAAATGATCCACTGGAGAAAAAAAAAATCAAGTGCTTTTAGATAAATTTGGTAATTATGGTGATTATGGTAGAACTGATCAGACTGTAAAAAATTAAATAAAATAAAATAATTACTGATAAAAAAAAGACATAAAGGTGCACTATGTTTTTTGGTGGAAGGTCTGTCACATGCTTATCTCCATGGAGATGTGATCGCTTTACCTGGAATGTTCCACAATATGGCCCTTATCTATCAAGTGTTTTTATTACTCAAAAATGGCTTGAAAAACACAACTTGTTATTGTGAACGAGGATGCCTCTCCAAAGATCTCTGTAACCTTCTTGTCTCCATGGAAATAGTTTAATACCACACTGTGTAACATTCTAGGCAAAGCAATAATAACATTTCAGTTATGGAAAAGTTACATAGTGCACCTTTAATTGCAATTCCCATTTTCTGTGTACATTATTTCCATACTAACTTTTCACTTCTTTATAATCACTTACAGTTACAATATGCCTTATACGCTATAATAATCCTACCTTATTAATTTCCCCCCAGAACAAAGCACTATTGACCCTGGGGACCTCATTCTGGAGGCGTTCTTGGCCGACCCTCTGCCGTCGCCCCCTGGTGGTTCGAACAATGCAGAGGACTTCCTGATTTCTTCGTACGACCCCACCCTCTTGAACTGTGACCTGGTCTCATCTGAGTTCAATCTTCCGGAACTCCACACTCTCCCCACTCTCCCCACTCAGTTCTGTGGCATTTTCCAATAATTTTAAAGAAGTATTACGGGTTTTGGGGGGATTTTGGGGAGATTTTGGGGAGCATTAAGCTATAACCTGCATAGATCATTATTTTTAATTTTGTCATTGTAAAGGCTCATTTATGCTCCACTTTTGTGCGTAAACAGATGCATGCATCCAAGTGTTGTAATCGTCGCTGCATTTATGCTTTCAACTGTTTCTAATGCAAAATATGTATTCTGTTAAATAATCACCAGAGGGCGCACAAAATCAGTTTGAGAACTGAGATCAAAATGTGAGAAAAAAGCAACAACAAATGAGCCTTAAACTGCCATATTTATCTGAAAACTTAATCACAGAAAGGTTAATTAACTTCCTGTTAAGAACTACAGAACTTATTAAGTAAGTACAGAGTAGTGGGTGGAGATAGGGGGTAGGTGAAAACAGATTTTTTTTTCTCAAATTCAGGACAGCCTTGCCTGAGATATCCAGAATGATATCTCTGTATTTTTTATACAGATTGAGTCTACAGTCTAATCGTCACGTCCTCCGTTGCGTCTCAAACCCGGTCAAACGTGATCGTCCAATCAGATTAGTTTTTTATGACTGACATGTGAAACAAAGGAGCTCATTGGTCACCTATGATTTACAAATAAAATCAAATTTATCTCATCTCAGATTAACAGAGTTTAGTGCCTCGCTCATTGATTCTGCAGAAATTTGGCATGTTTATTAACCCCGCATGATATTTTTTTCCTTTTATTATTTCCCATATGGACAGACCATGCGTGTCCCTGATTGGCTAATCCACCTGTCAATCACACCCAGTTGAAAACAGGGAGATTCACCGGTGCCCAGACTCACATCTTTGTAAAGTAATGAAGAATTGTGGTCACTAGATCCCAGGCAAAACGATGCCAGCTAAGTGAAATATGCATGAATCAATCGAAATACAACTCTGACTTAAGTAATAATGAGGCAACATCATTAGAAGGTGGATAAAAGGTAATAAACATCCACTTTACATAATATATCCTCTTTAATTTAATACTTTTATTTTTTTCTGCTATTTTGAGGTTAATTGACAGTTGGTCAAAACAGCTATTTGAAAGGTGGCAAGTAGTAAATCGCGTATATAGGTACTATAACTCTGTAGTATAACCCTCGTTAAACATAGTTTTGAAAACTATGTGATTCTTGTATTTCATTCTCGCTCAAATGTTTGAAATGTGCATTGCAAACTGAATTACTTGCAAAAATTATCACTTTAATTGTCTTTTCAAAATATCTGTTAAATCTAAATTGCCGTATTCTTTATATGTTCTTATGACTCTTATTTTGGTGCAAACTACAACAGCCTTTATGTTATTATTGGCTGTAGTGTTGTAGTGTGTAGTGCTGCTGTCCCTGAGTGAAAAATAGTTTGCGTTTTCTGTTATTTTCTTTGTAGATAATGCTTTTACTTGTAATATAATTTAGATGGTCTTTATATTGGATATGTCTTGCCTTCTTAAAATATTATTTGAATGGGTGATAGAGCTGGACTCATGTTTCTTTTAAACAAGATTGCACTGATGAAACGAATGAAAAAGAGGTTAATTTTGCACTTATGTTGGCCAGCTTAAAAGTACTGCCTACGAATGATTATGTTCAAAGTGTTTTAATAAACTTGCATTTTTACTGACATTTGTTGTGTGCTATGTAGGCTTTTGTCACTGACTGTTTACACTACTCAACTTTTTTTTTTTAATTTTTATTATTATATTTTTGGATTTAGGTTTATGCTTTTTTATTTATGTATTATTACTTCAAATGTAAACTTATATTTGCGTACATTTTTGCTAATTCATAATATTTTACATAGGGCTACTGTGTATAAAGAAAATTAATAATCAACCCTGTGAAAGAAAGAAAAAATTAACAACAGTAATCAACAGTGGCGCACGTGTCTGGTTCATGGGTCTATTAAAATAACTGGATATACAGAACGAGGCTAAACCATAGACTGTATATTCTAAACTGTGTGTGAAAGGTACACTTAAGAATACCAATTAATGTAGAGGTTCAGTAACTTTTATTTTATCTACTGGATTTTAACTGAATTGCATTAAATTGCTGACGCTAACCCAGAATATATCAACCATGTAGTTTATGGGAAGCCTATTAGCTATACCTTAACTTCGATTACAAATAATTAAAAGTTAAATGAAAGAAATAATGTAAATATTGGTTTTATTTTGATTTATTTTACAAGAAAGTCAGACTGCAGACCTCCACCCAGAGGACCCTACCCCGCAGACATGTCCCTGTTACCTTCGTTCATCGACTATTAAAGGTAATTAAAAGTCATAAAGCTCATTTCAAGTGGTGATGGGACTTTCGGCTCTTTTATGGAATCCGAATCTTTTGGATCCGTTCCTTTCAAAGAACCGTTCAAAAGACTGGCTTTTTTGCTGTTTATTTATATGACAGCCGAGCCAATGTGAGAACTCATTTTATCTACACACTAATCACAGAGAGTGTTTATCCTTCGGAATGATGCAGAAACTGAATAAAACGTTGCACTACAATAATAATAGGCCTAATTTAAAAACTAACTATTACGATTTTCTTTTTTTTTTTTTTTTTGCACAAATCTCACACTCGTGTCGCCTGCTCTGATTCTGTGTTTATTCAGCATTAATCTGTGTAAAAATGCATAAAAATGAGAAAGAAAAAGATTCTGTTCTTTTAAAAAACTGAAATACAGTTCCAACCGTTCACGTGAAGGAACCGTTGAAAAGAGTCGACTCGTTCACGAACGTCACATCACTGATTTCAAGTTGTTCAAAGACATTTAATCAATAGATTTCATTTCTAGTTTGAAATTAGGTTAATTAGCAGTTTAAAAAAATCACATAGGTATCTTGTCTACATAGTTATTTACAATGGCGTGAATTAGCATAGGCATATAGATGTAGTTTGTCCGTGCGTGTTGCCGTAGGCCCTGTGTCTGGTTAAGATTAGGCACAAATCTGTAATGGTTAATGTTCGGAAAAGGATTTGGGCTTGTCTTTAGTGTAAAACAGTGTCAACTTCAGTAACGTTGCATTGAAAACAGCGGCCAGGAAACAGTGGACTTTGGCGGTTTTTTGGCACGACCGTTAGTTTACCTTTAGTGGAGGTAAGTCACGCGAGGGTCTTCCTGGTAAAGGCCTGCGGGTTGGGT
>KN483480.1:23673-38801 GCA_000787095.1 Periophthalmodon schlosseri | reverse complement strand
GCTGTTCTGTAGTTACAAAACACATCTTAATCATTTTTTACCTTATGTTGATTGTGTTTAAAGGAAATAAATTATATTTTCACTCTCTGCCCTAGTATCAGTTGATATCGGGTATCGGCAGATATTTAAAGTATCAGTATCAGAATCAGTATCGGAACTGAAAAACCTGGATTGGTGCACCCATAATTACAGTAGTCTGTTTGACTTGTGTTGGCCTGAGTGAGAATGGGGCGGACTCTGGATATTTTTTTAGGTGATAAAAACAATTTTTGCGATGTTCTTAGCGTGGGATAAAAGTCAGCTCAGAGTCAAAAATGACACCCAGGTTTTTTACTTGTGGAGATGGGTTAAAAGACTGTGCTTGTAGTTTTTCTCTCTGAGCCTCAGGACTGATGACTAAAACCTCAGTTTTGTCTTGGTTAAGCTGGAGAAAGTTTTCTGCCATCGAGGATTTGATATCTAAAATGCAGTTAAAAAGAGCATCCACTGGCCTGGTGCCATCAGGAGACATGGAGACATAAAACTGTGTATCATCTGCATAACTGTGGAAGTTAATTCCATGTCTCCTGATGTGATGACACCACCAAGAGGGAGAATGTACAGGTTAAAAAGCACAGGACCTAAAATGGAACCCTGGGGCATACCACATGTGATTTTATGGACCTGGGAGGAGCACATGTCCGTACTCACCATAAATGCTCTATCTGTGAGATAGCATGTGAACCATTTGTGCACAGCACTGGAGAGGCTGAGGTGTTTCAGGCCAGTTAAAGGAATAGTGCAGTCTACTGTGCCAAAAGCAGAGCTTAGATCCAGTAAAACCAACACTTTTGTGAATCATAATTTACTCTAAAATCATTTACAATCTTTGACAAGGCAGTCTTGGTGCTGTGGTTCACCCTAAAACCAGACAGATTTTTTTCTAAAATGCTGTGATCATCTAAATCATTAAGTTGGTTAAAAAGAAGTTTTACTAATATTTTGTTTTAAGACATTAAGTTAGACACTGGTCTGTGGTTGTTAAAATCATTAAAATCTAAATTTCTCTTCTTCAGCAGGGGTCTCACCACTGCTGCTTTAAAGGCGGCGGGAAAGACTCCTGTCGGGGTTGGAGTTGGATATAAAAGATGTGTGGTGAGCCTCACTGAGAAGAAGACTTTATCAAGAGTTTCAGCATTAACCAGACAAAAGTGTCCAGTGTTTCCTTTGGTACAAACACCCAGATGTGTTCAAAACAGTAGTTTGACAAGATAAAAGATCACATCTGATCATGTCTGTCATCCCCATGAAGTGGTCTGCAAACTGCTCACAAAGGGAGTCATTGGGGGTTAATTGAAATGTTTTACAATCAGGGTTGGAAAGATGATTAATTGTAGAAAAAAGAACTTTGGGATTATTTTTGTTGTCTATAATTACTTTATGGAAGTATGAATTTCTTGTATTTCTCACTGTTTTGTTATAAACTCTTTGATGTTCTATATACATTTCCAAGTGTATATAGAAAAAGAAAATGGAGGCAAAGTAAAATTACAATTAATTTTACTTTGCCTCCATTTTCTTTCTGCTGCCCTGCAGTTTCTCTTCAGTTGTTTTAGTTCTCCATTTCTCCAGGGGGGTATGTGTTTGGTATGAGTCTTTATTCATTTCAGTGGAGCAACGTGGTCAAGGGTAGACTGAAGCTTTCTGTTAAAATGGTCAACAATATAATCCCAGAGGGCAGGTAAACTAAGTGGAGGATTTTCTAAAACTTCAATAAAATGTGCAGCCACTTCAGAGTCAAATGATGCTTCCTCACAGTTCTCATAGAGGTCTCCCGCTGTATAAAACCAGTGATATTAAAAACACACAGTGGTGGTCACACACAGCCATGTCAACAACACTGGACTGAGTTGGCTGTGTGACGTGTTAGATAAAATCAGTATAATTAAGAATACTTAAAAATGTGTTTGTGATAGAGTCTAAAAGGTTATCTCTGTGCAAATTAAAATCACATGTTAAAATAATCATATTATAGAAATTGTGTAAAATTGATAGGATACAAAATTGGAGGATACAAAGACTACATTTTTTTGGAGGTCTGTAAATGGTCACGCATAAAATTATAGGGTTAATAAAAACAACTGAGTGATATTCAAAACTTAAGTAATTATCAAATAAAATAGGTTTGGTGGCAAGAGTGTTTGTGCATATAGAAGCAGTGACACCTCCCCTTTTACCGTTCCTTGTGGAAACAGGGCCATGTTTATGGAATGTAGGGGCTGATTAATAACTGGACTTAGAGGTAAATGAGCTTTGAGGAGAGATCTGAGATTATTGGTGTTAATAATATAATTGTAGGATGTTTTATGCATAGGCCACTCTCTGCTGATGATTACTGACATGTGGAAAATTGGACATGATAGATTAGAGTCTATGGGAACAGTGGATGTTGAGTGTGTGGTGTGATAATTGTACCTTCATGCTCTGTTATGAGTGTGTTTCACAATTTCCCACTTACAAGTTTCCTTGATCAAGTTTTATGCTCAGCACTTCTCAATATACTTCAGAAAGCTTGTCCCTCAACTGGTTTTCTTAGTTATCAATATGACACCAACGTCCCTGTTTGGAAGCTTATGCAGACCTGAATAAGCAATACTACCATAATGAGTGTTCATGTCTCTGGATCGCATACTTGTATATAGGGTGAACAATATGACATGAAAATATAGATCTATTTATTTTGCTCACTTTATTATTTTCATTATATTATTTATTATTATACAAATGATTAGGTTCACGAACATAAACAACACATACATTCAGTCAGTGCCATTTAAAGGTACATAGGTAACTTTTCTGGTGGCGGTTCATGCTTATCCTGGAATGTTCCACAATATAGCATAAATCTATCATGTATTTATTCAATTTCAGGTGTTTTGAAAAAAAAAAAAAAAATCATTCATCTCCACAGATCTAACCTGTAACTTGGCCTGGTGGTGTCACCTACTTGTCTCCATGAAGATAGATAAGTTCAGTGCGATACTGTGGAACATTTTAGGCAAAGCAATAACACTGTCATGGAGACAAGCTGGTGGAAGACCTTTCTCCAGAAAAGCTACATAGCTAACACTAAGTCTCTCAATTCAGAAAATATCGATTACGTCTGCTACTGAAAGCATGTTTTTGTACAACTCGATACAATATATTATGAGCAGAAATTAAACATAAACACACAGACAAGTCAGCTGCCTCCTCCCACTGATTCGATCTGTTTGGACTGAATGAGATTCCTATGAGCGGAGCTGCGTAATCTCGCACTGGTCAGACGTCAGTGCACAGACATCGAAACAACTCATCAAAGAGAAAGTTTTATGATCCAGAGATGTAACTTCAGCTAGAACGTGTTTGTTTTTCATGAGCTTTTAGCCCGAGTTTGATCGTCACAAGTCAGTGAGAATTTCTGGTTTGTAGAAAATGCAATTATATGCGTTTTACGGTTGTGTCATTAAGGGTAATGCTTCTGTCAAGAGACATCTAAAGGTGCACTATGTCACTTTTCTGATGGATGATCTATCACCTTCAAGTCTCTATGGTGATGATATTTCTTTGCTTGTTTCCACAGACCTACATCCATATAGACAAGCACCAAACAAAGTCACAGGTCTGTTCTGTGGAGAGGTGAGCACCCTTAGTAAGAATGCACAATTGATTGATTGATTTATATATTGATTTATTTGAGCAATGAAAACACGTGATAAAATAAATGCTGGGTAGATACATATAATGTCATACTGTGAAGCATTCCAAACAAACCAGAACATTTACATAGTCCTCCTACAAATACAGACAAATAAAAGTAAAAGTAAAACTGTATTTATCTTACATTTATTCAGTCATTGAATCCGGGTTTCCAGGATCCAGACTTTTTCCTCAAAATATTTGCCAGAATTTTGTGACCTTTTTCCTGAAAAGTACAATTTTGAGTAACTTTACACACACCAACATTTGATACCATAGACATTTTTTATAGAGAGGTATAATCTTTCTCCAAAAATAAAACAAGTAAAACAGGGCCTATTATTGCCACGGTCCCATGGTTGATTTCAGCATGAAATTACCATAAACACAAACTGAGAGCCCCCTAACCCAACGTTTCCTGAATAGATGAGTCAGAGGTTTTAAAATTAAATACCTCACCAATAGATATGACTTCCCTGGTGAATATTTATGTGAGCTCCAGGTTATGCTGTTTTTCAGATGTTTTATTAATAACATTTCTCAGGAGGTTTTGAGCTTCTGCACACTCATGGCTTGGCTTTGGCTTTTATACACTATGAAGTATTAAAATGACAGTGAATAATATTAAATTCAAAAGAAATGCTACTATATTTGAAGATTTTTAGATTTTTTTTCCCGAAATGATCAAATCCTGTGTTTGCTTGACCTGAGAGAACATTGCTCCAACTCCAATGGGCTGATGCCAGCGTAAGACTAACAGTGTATGCCTATGACGTTTTATTTTTACTTTGATAAATTAATACATAAGACTTTCAACCCACAACAAGGAAGTCCCTGTGAAGACCTGATAAACATTTTATAGACTAGTGATTCTTCAATTCAATTTAATTCAACTTTTATTTATATAGCACATTTAAAATACAACTTAAGCTGCTCAAAGTGCTTCACATAAAAGTCAACAAAACAGATATATATATATAAAATAAGACGCATGGTATTGCGATTGTGATTAGAGTGTACATTGTAAACAGATGTCTGTGTAATCCCCCAGTCGTCCATTGCACAGAAAAATTCAAATCTGTCAACTGGACAAAGGGTTTAGAGTTAAGACGTTTCACTTCTGATGATGAGCGGTGAAATGTTGTAAACTCCAGGAGAACTACATTAAGGAGAAAACTGAAATACGAACTGATAAACTAAGCTAAAAATCCTATGCTTTTCAAAACAGAAATGTAAAAATGTAGAGGTCTAACACAACAAGATCTAAATAATTGCAGCTTTTGTGATTTGACAATTGCACCAATGGGGACATTTCAGTGTTGCAACAGTAAAGTACAACAGCAGTGGTTCTTGGCACTTCTAAAGTCATAGTTGTTTATATTAAAATGGTGATGTGTTAACTGTTATATCTTTGGTGAGTAGGTCTGTCATGATAACAAATTTTGAAGTGCGATATATTGCTGAAGTAAATATAGACGATAAACGATAATACTGAAACCAATCCATAAAGTAGAATTATTCCCAAAAGAGTATTCTAAATGTACAAAACTGTAAAAATATGAACTGCAATAAATAAGTAACAGATTGCAACATTTAAATAGTTAGGTTGTTTCTATAATGAGTCATAGAAGTTCATAATTCAAACCTCAACAGCTTAAAACTCATTGTAGTACAGAAAAATAACCAAAAGTTCCCCACCTGTACAAAGAAAAAGTCCCCACGATAAATATTGACCCCCAAGTCGATATAGTATTCATCGTGACAGGCCTATTGGTGAGTATAGTTGATAAATATTTGCCACCGCAGAGAGTTTGTTGACTGGAAAAGTGTTTGTTTACCATCATTCTGTATGCCTTCCTGTCATCCTCACATCTCTATCTCCCTGGCCTCTCTTGCTGCTGTTCAGAGAGCAGGGAGGTGTCTCTGCATAAAAATGAACCAATTTTTTTTCAGTATTTTTGGCCCCCAACTGCGTCAGAGCCAAACAGCCTCCAGTCCTCTCAAGAGAGCGCTTAAAATTTCTCATTGACATTTCACAGATGTTCACTTCTACGCAAGACCTAGAGGGTTCTAATTATAATGCAAATTAATTGGGATTTATACATGGTTGTTGAGCTCGACACCGCCGGCTTGCTAAAAACCTGGATGTCATTTGATGTAATGTTTTCATCTAGTTTTGACATAACTCCTTTGTGGGTATTTCGCAGAGGAAAAGTGCATTTCATGGCCAGCCTTCTTGTAGCTAGGGCCCACCGTAATATTGCACCCACCCACGTATGAAAAATCTGACAGTTTGAATTTAATATGTGTCTCCTTGATGCAGAGAGAGAAACGGTTATTGTCCAAGCATTACGCCCAGAGGACAGACTGCCAGGTTATTGCCTTGCACTACTTATTGCTTCACTTCTTATTACTCGTCCCATAGCCTCAACCTCACTGGACAGGAGAGCTGAGTGGACAGTGAGCCGATATTATGTTATGGTTGTAAACATAAACCCGGATTTCGTGGGGGATTTTCAGTGCCATTGCATGGTATGTAGAGGACATGTATTCCAGGGTTGTGCTGGGATCCTGCCTTCTCATGGAGACATAGCTCACATTGTAGATGGATTAAGGTACACTTTATTGTCCCATGGGGAAGTTCTGCATTTGACCCATCCTTCAGTGCTCTTTCTCTACAGAAAGGCTCCAAGCCACACAAGAGGTTCCAGAAGAGTGCAAGCTTGAATACATGAAGTTTGTAATGACAATAAATGGAAAAAAAGTGAATAATTATAATAGTTAGTTATATATACCTAACTACAAATACCACTACAAAAAAGCAGTGGTTTAATTAATATCAGGCAAAACTTTTTTTTTGTTTTTGTTTTGTTTTTAGTTAGTTTGGTCTCTTTGGTCTACAAGATTTTGTGTGGAAACAACAAAATTGTCCACTCTGCACCAAAAGATATTTACTTTTTAATTAAATCAGCTTGCAGCCATAGAGTTATATGGGACATTGTAACTTCAAAGGCTGTTTTCTCCAAATGCATTTTTCTTCCATAAGGACATAAGGATCACCCCTTTAAATAGCATTTACATACTCCTCATTCACATACACCCACAAGACATTTTTACCTGGGTCCAACTATTTTTGAGATTCATATGTCCCAGAAATGTAAATTTTGTCTGTTTTTACACATAAAATGCCTTATTTTTATATGAAAACATTACATGATGAAAAACTCTTTCACACTGATATTACGATCACATTGTTCACAGCTGACTTCTGAAGTATAAGATGCTCTTGAGTTGCTTGTTGTTATTGTTGCTTTTGATTTTGCATTTTACTCATTTTACTTTTGCATTTAATTTCAATTTTTATCTTCATTGATGAGTTGTATTTTGTGTGTTTGAGATTAGGACATTGAGAATTCATATTTGATGTTCATTGTGTTTAAAACAAGTCTACTTTTGACAAGAAAGTTAGCTCAACAAAAATATTTACGTTTAGGGGAGTTTTTAACAGTAATTACTTTTCCAAATGTTACCCTTCTTCTTGTGATAACCTCTGTTACTATGGTTACGCCTACTCCACCTCTGCCCCTGTGTTTGATGATGGGGGTATTTCTTTTCTGTGGAGGCTTGTGAGCTCAGCGAGTTTGTTTCTGTGTGGATAATCCCCTGTCCCAGGACGCAGGGGTATAAAAGAGGGACGAGGGGCCCAGGCGAGCTCACTCCATTCACACCGGCCCTGTTGACTCCTGTACTCACACACTGCCACAGGTAAGACTGTCCCAAACAACATCACCAATACAATACAACAGGGTCAAACATAGAAAAACACAGAAAACCAATTCTAGTTTAGAAATATCTAGTTTTACATCACTAGAGTAAAAAAAAATAATGTTTAGGTGTGTAAATGAACTTTCTAAACAGATTATAATTTTCAAACTTAAAAAAAGTGTTGTCATGGATGTAAAGTATATTTTAACCACATGTTTTTGTTTTAGTCACTTCCTTTCTCACATTATGCTTATATATAGATCAACCAATGTCTGTGTTGATGTTGAAAATTTGGATTGTAAACTTGTTTTGTTCTTTCTTATAGTCAGAATGTCTGGAGGAGATAAGCCCAAGTCTCAGACCGACGGCAAGACCGGTCAAAACAAGATGTCCGACTTTGGCATGATGTCTTACAAGGTACAACTACTTTTAAATTTGTGTATTTATAAAAGTTAGTGCAATACTTGATTGAACACTGAATCAATCCTGGAATACAAACTTGTTTTAGATAACAAGGAACATGAAAATAAGAGGCTGATAATAACTAGAGAATACTTTTGGGGACATAATGATGACACAACCGACTCAACTTCATCCCAAATGAAGATGACGCAAATCTTGCAGAAAGAAAGTTATATTTGAAGCCACCAATCAATGCAAGAATTATGTTATATAGTTCAATTTTTTTTTTTTTTTTTAAAGTTTTGATTGGCTTTAAACACTAAACATCTTACCCGCTGTACCTGCTTTAGGACAGAGGGGGCGTGTCTAATCCAGGTCATATTATAGATTTGTGGTTTGGACTGTGGTTGCGGGTGGAGTTTAGGTGATTAGTTCCACTTGTCACCATGTCACCATAGATTGTAATGACACTTGATGCTTTTCATATAATGAGCTACACGATATAATGCTAAAAAATGAACTCAAACTTTATTTTCTAACACAGCCCTTTTGTCCAAATATAGTTGTCATTTCCTGGTTTTGACGGTCACCCAGAACATTCTCACTGCCACTTACACTGACACAAAAAAGGAGCCATTTCTAACACATGTATCTTACACAATGGCACTTCACCTTCAGAACCAAGGTCTGTTATGACAATGCGTTACTTCAACTGAGTCTGTGGAGGCGGCGGACATCTGTGTTCTTCTACTGTTAAGAAAACTGTCAGAACCCGTTCACCTTATATTTCATTAACACAATTCATTGACTCAGACAGAAAATAACATTATGATTGCTGAGAAGTGAGTAAAACATTCTATTTATTGTCTTTATGGCGTAAGAGGGATTACAGGAAACAAGTGAGTGTTTTCTGTTGAATGTTGATGTTACCGGAGCAGGGCTGGGTGATTTCTGATTAGGTTTTATTTTGTCTGATTAAAAACAATTAAAACATCCTTTCAATATTAATTTCCTGAAATTGAACAATACGGACTTAATTATTGCCATTTAACACAAAATAGCAAAATTTGACAAAAGCCTGAACCAACTCCAAACCACTGCGTTTCCTGACAGACGATTGGCTGGAGACTTCTTGATTAAAAACACTGTAGCATATCATTAATGATGAAATGACTGAATCTCAACCTTGATTAAAACTTGATTAATTACACCGCCCTAGATTGGAGCATAAAATATGGGCTCGTGCAAGAGGTAAAAGGACAGATGGTGACAGATAAATATAGCAGTCAGAGCGTCTCCAAAACAGCAACTACATAAATAAAGGTGCACTATGTCACTTTTTTGATACAGTGCCCACCACCTCCTTGTCCCCATAGACAAGGAGGTGGTGCTATCGCTTTGTCTAGAATGTTTCACAGTATAGCATTAAACTTATCTATCTGCATGGATACAACACAGCCAAGCCAAGTTACAAGTCAGATCTGTGCATATAGGTGACTCCATTCACAGTAAGAATACATGTTTTTAAGGTATTTTTCAACAATAAGAATACCTGCATTTGAATAAATGCAAGATAGATAGATTTTAAACCATACTGTTGAACAAGTAAATCATTAACATCTTCACAGAGACAAGCAGGTAGTGGACCCCCCACCAGAAAAGTTACATAGTGCTCCTTTAAAAAACAAAACAAAATGTATTTTTAGGTTTAGTCAGCTGAGTGAATCCATATCACCACTTATCCATGTAGTTTCTTCAGTTCTGACAGGGTTCACTTCCTTTCATATCTATATGAAGGGAGGTGCTAACTACACTGAAACTAACACACCCTAGTTGTTTACAGTAACTTGTGCATAATGTGTTTTCTCTTTGTTTTTGTGTTGCCGTAGATGTGCGTCTACGACCAGGAGAACTTCCAAGGACGCTGTTTCGAGATCACAAATGAGTGCATGAACGTGTGTGACTTTGGGATGGACAGGGTGCGCTCTCTGAAGGTTTTCTGTGGTCCGTAAGTAGATCTGCCCCCAACACTCTCCTACACAACCAGAATTGTATTTATATTTACCACAACCACAACTGTCTATCCATCTATCCCATTCTGCGGCATTCGAGTTTTTTTCTTTGCTTGTGCTGAACTGCAGCTTTAAAACATCTCTACAAACAACAAAGCTACAAAGGAAGTGATTTGCTGAATAGAATTTCCTTCAAATCAGCTAACTGTCGATTCAGGAGGTGGTCAACAAACAACAAGCCCAAGGTGTAGTTGCTGATAAGAGTTTTGTGAAAG
The DNA here is from genome assembly GCA_000787095.1 of Periophthalmodon schlosseri. Classification (NCBI taxonomy): domain Eukaryota; kingdom Metazoa; phylum Chordata; class Actinopteri; order Gobiiformes; family Gobiidae; genus Periophthalmodon; species Periophthalmodon schlosseri. The sequence continues at coordinate 28,630 of KN483480.1, read as the reverse complement.
AAAGTGTAATTTGAAAAGAAGTTCTGTCTTTAGTGATACTATCCACAGTGGGGTTAGTTTTGCTTTGACAAGGAGACTGAAAAATATTCTCAAGAGAAGCAACAAAACATTGCTATCAGTAGACACACTATCCATCAGTACCCATTTTGTTTGAGATAGTAGAAATATAAATTTGTTGATATTTTTGTAGTCTTCCAACACAGGGGAACCTAACCACTGGGCCAGGACCCAAAACCGGGCGGCATATCCTTGACTATATTAGATGCCTTTTAAATGTTTTATATTTTTGATTTATGATCTACTTCTGATTTCCTATGTTTTACTATGACTAAAATATAGTAAAATAACCTGGTAAAGACCAAACAAGAGTATCAAGATTTAGAACTTATAACTAGGGTTAGGGTTTGTATGCATTTTCTTCTGTTATTACCAAGCCAACCCCCTTCCACTTGGCCCTGAATGAAATCTAAGGTTTAGTACTGATTCTCACAAGTAAAAAGAAATAGTAATCGAATCGAAATAGTAATTTGAGGATGTTGAGGAGGCTTACTTGTTTATAAATAAATTGCAAATCTAATCTAATACATTTTTTCCAAAATCGTGCAACCATATTTAGGACCACTGCTCTAACGCTCTTGTCCTGGGTTGTGGTTTTCAGTTTTGTGGGCTTTGAGCAGATGAACTTCGGTGGAGAAATGTACATTTTGGAGAAGGGAGAGTACCCGCGCTGGGACTCCTGGAGTAACTGTCAGAGGAACGAGTACCTGCTCTCCTTCAGGCCTGTCCGCATGGTACACATAGTTACACATATTTACACATACTTACACATATTTACACATACTCACACATACTCATGCATACTCACCCATACTTATACCTATTCACGTACTCACACATACCGTACTTCAGACTAGAGCGTCCTATTCACGTTTTGTGTGATACTTAAACCTCAACTAAGACATTTACAGGCACATTTGAGCACATTCCTGATTTACTGTTAAAATGTTGTGTGAAAATTGAATTATCAAGATCATAATTTTAAAAAAACCCTACCGTTTCTCATCCCTCTCAGGACCCAGAGAAGCACAAGATCTGTCTGTATGAAGTGGGCGAGTACAAGGGCCGTAAGATGGAGATCATGGACGACGACGTGCCCAGTCTGTTCTCCTACGGCTTCACTGACCGCGTGGGCAGTGTCATGGTCAGCTGTGGCACGTAAGGGCTCTCTCATAGTATTTCTTTAAGCTTTGTAATGTGTCTGAAATGTTTATATTCAAATAACTCGTTCATATAATTCACCACTCTTTAAATAGAAGTAAATAAGATTCTGATCATAAAAAGATATGTGGCAATGGCACAAAAAGGCAACTGAACCAAGTAAACTAGAGTATAATGAAATTACATTTAGATTTTTTTTGTTAAATCTAGTATAAAACCAGGACTATGTTGGTTCAAATAAAAATGCTAAAGTGGCTTGATTTAAAGCAACACCTCATAACTTCCTGGAGGTGGAATGTCACCGCAAAGAGAAAGTTAAAAAAATACTTTGGAACTTTGTCTATGTAGAGAGATAAGTTATGCCATATTGTAGAATTTTATATTTAACAACATTCCCATGGAAACAAGCAGGAGGAGGCCCACCTCCAGGCCAAATATGAGTAAGTTTTTTTTTTCTTTCAGTGCAATGACAAATATGCTTTTGTTTTAGTTGGTTTTAGGCAAATGATTTACATGCAAAAAACCTCCAGAAAAATACCACCTGAACATACACACTAGGAATTTGTGTTGGGCCGTTTCTGGTTCAGGCAAAGACCTGAGTAACATTTGAAGTGTGACTTTCACCGATGGGACGTTGCTCCATTTTCACTCTGTTCTATTCACATCCCAGACAGTTAAACTTGCTGCATTTTTCATGTCTCCCTCCTGTTGCCTTAAGCGTATCTCTGTAAAGTGCTGCGTCACAGGGTCCGGCTGTGTGCTCGTGTGCGTCTGTCAGACTTCAGCGGTGACGTCATCCGAGTCTGCGAGCGACACCAACACAAACTAGTTCTGGTTTTCAAAGTGCGAGAGCTGGATTTGGAATAGATACTTTTATCACAGTATCTTCAGAGGTGCCATAGCCGTCAGCTGCACCGGAGGTGTGGAGAGCAGGATGCTGCTAAACGTCTTTGATTACTTTATTTGTGCTGCACAGACTCACAGCTTCAGGAGTGGAGTCCTGTGATGCTCTGTCTGATGAAGGCACAAACAGATCGATATTAGGGCTATTTGTCACAAAGTGTGGATCATCTTTGAATTTAAAGCAGCTGTGTTTGGGAGGCGCTGATGCCATCCCTGTTTAAATCAATACTTTGATCACAGTTGGATGCAAACTCCAGAATGGGCACTTGTGCGATGTGTAGATATGATACGAGTGGTTTGAACAAGAGTTTAACCACCAGCAGATTTTTCTTATCTGTTACCTACAGAAACACAATTTAAGTAAGGCAATAGCAATATATCCCTTTCTTACTTAGCCTATTCCTAAGTTCACAATTCAACAAGTGCACAAAGGCAGTGTAGTTTCGGGCTCCATCATTGGACTGGAGTCTACATGTCCTATGTGCTATGTACCAGTTCAAATGGTTTACTGTTTATAATAACTACATCTTCATTAGCCTTAATAAAGCATGAAGAAAGACTTAATAATGATAATAGATAGTATATTAAGAATTATTCACACTACTTCATTAAGGGGTTAAAGTTGTTTTTTTTTCATTTTTGTCAAGTCTTTTTCCATGTGTTCAAATCTTTTAAACACACCAGAATCAAAATACAGTCCATTCATCCTAGAGATGTTAACATTATTGGTTAACTGATAATTATAATTATTCAGGCCACAATGTAATCATAAAGACTAAAAATAATAAAACATCGAAACAATGTTTTAAATAATATTTTTTAATTTGATCTAAAGAATAATACTAAATGTAAGGTGTACTTTTTTATTTGTTAGTAACTTTATTTACTTTATCATTCAGAAAGTTTGATTTCATAAAGCGATCCACATGGTAGAGATTTGGACGCTAGAATATTAGACAGAAAATGAAAGATTTCACTGTTGTTGAGTTATATTGTCAATGGTTACGAATAATTGTTAAATCGTGTTGTTTCTTCTCACTATTTCATATAGTGACATCCCTAATTTGTACCACTCTAATGTGTTTGTCCCACAGCTGGGTGGGATATCAGTTCCCTGGTTACCGTGGCAGCCAGTATCTGTTTGAGAAGGGCGACTACAAACACTTCAATGAGTTTGGTGCCCGCTGCCCTCAGATGCAGTCCATCAGGAGGATCAGGGACATGCAGTGGCACCCACATGGCTGCTACACCATGGCTGCTAACAACTGAGACCTCCAGAGGGCGACGTAGAGAGGGGCAGGGGATGGGCAGAGGGACAAGGGCGGGAGGGTGAAGAAGAAGAAGAAGAGGATGAGGTGAACGGATGTATTATATCACACATGAATCTTATCCACTGTTTGTTTTCAATTAAAGATGTTTATTCTATCCTCTGAGTTTGACTTTTTCTTCTGGGATCAACTGATTTAATGATGTAGTGTTTATTAGTTTTATACCAGATGCCCTTCCTGATACTACCACCATTTTATTGTGATCCTTTGGGGATGGGATTACTCAAACTGAGTAACTCACTACTCATGAATCAAAATACAACTCAGTAAGATAATGATAAGATTAAAGTTTAGTGCCCTTCTACATATGATTAAGACTCTATTGTGGCCCCGTTGCTTGTATTTAGTATTTCCATAAAACATAAAACTGATCCAAACTACCCTTCCTTCCACTGAGCATTCTGTGCCATGGGACTGTTACTAATATTTGCATTTGGAGAGTGCACTGAAATCCCCTCATGGCACTTTGGGGCTAATCTGAAAGCATCATTACTGTGGAGTGGCTAACCAAACCAAGAATTTGAAAGTCAAGAGCAGATTTTTGCCCAATAGAGACCGGATCTGCCCTCTTCAGTTTACTCTCTTATGCACCGCCAGCCCTCACCGCTCCTGCCTTCTGCCTCTCTCACAACACCCCACCAGCGTCAGAGCTCAAACACCAGGGGCTTATTACAGTGAATCTGAGTCTGTTTGTCGAGACGTAACAGAAAACAAACTTGAATCTTAAACCCAAATAAAACATCAGATTTTGTGCCTAAAGTAAAATTCATACGGTGTCCTGAAATGAACCATAAACAGAGCTGCAGCCTGACACAAGACTGTATATATATTTCTTCTTCCTGGTTGGGTTCATGAATAGAAAATTAATCTTGTTTGGAATAGATTGAACTTGTTTATTTAGGTGTAGTATTTGTTTGTACTTTTTTCAAAATGCATGTGCTACTTCGGGCTAAATTATCTGCCAGTTTGTATGTTATTCTTCATCTGAATAAGTTGGTTTAGTTTAGGCTTTTTTTTTTTCATTTATCTTTATTTATACAGAAAGAGCCTAACCAAAGCATTCAGACTCTCCTTTTCATAGGCACCCTGTTCAAATACAGAAAAATACAAACAAAAACAAACAAAACAAATCTACATAGGTCCATTTAAAACATTAAAAACAGGAGCAGGTGTGAGTATAAATGTTTATCACCAGATTATTAAAGTGCATTAGTAGCACCAACATATCCAGTTTTGCATGTCCTTGAAATGTAGCCTATTTTTAGGAAGCAAAATAACCAAAAGCTTTTTTTCCCAATTCAGTTCTGGAATGGCCAGTTTTTAGACGTAGACAATCATAAAAGCTTGTATTAAAAGTTCCCATATCAATGTTCAACAAGCAAGTGAGATATTCAGGCAGTCTATCAAGTAGTCCCTTATAAATAGATTTTATACAGTGTTGTTCTCTTTTGACAGATAGCGATGGCCAACTTACTTTTCCACAGCATGTACAGTGATGGGTTGTGAAT
>KN483480.1:0-23663 GCA_000787095.1 Periophthalmodon schlosseri | reverse complement strand
TAACAGATGGCGATGGCCAAACTACTTTTTGAGTGTACAGTGATGGGTTTTAAATTCATCACTAACAAAGGGCTGAGCAAAAGAGTGTATCTAAAGGCTTCAAAGTAGAGGCTGAAGTCTGCATGTATATTATATCTCCATAATCTAGTACAGAAAGAAAGGATGCTTGAACAATTTCCTTTCTGTAATTCAATGGGATACAAGATTTGTTTCTATAATAAAATGATACTTTTGATTTTAGACTGTTATGTATAAACAGAGATAAGTATAATTTAATTAGTATATCTATTATTTGACTTTGATTTTTTCAGTACATGTATGAATATTTGGTAAATAGCCTAAACTAAACCAACTTATTTAGATCAAGAATAACTTAAAATTAAGACATTTTACTAGACAAAGATACCCCTTTTTTGCAGTGTGAAAGTTTCCAAACATTTTTCATTTTTTCTACAATTGAGGCTTTTTCAAATATTAAACACACCTGTCAGACCCTGAGCTTTGATCAGGTAAAGAACAAGGTGCCTTTGCCTTTCACAGCTCCGTCATCACACTGATGTAACATGCAGACATTTAGGCTGGATATGTAACACCCTCTAATGTCATACTTAGCAAACAAAGGAGGTGAAATATTAACGCTAATTGTCTGTAGTCACTTTTCATACTAAATGATTCATTGTAGTCAAAAAATAATAATTTCTGTGCAAAATACTCAGGTAATAGTAAGATTGTCATAATAATTACTATATCAAGTGGGATCAATATTTATCGTGTGTACTTTTTCTTTGCACTACTTGGCAATTTGTATTTTTTTATATATATAATAATATTTGAGCTGTAAAAGGTTGAATTAATAACTTGTATGACTCATCACAGATGCAAACTAAGTACTTAAGTGTTTTATTCTGCTGTTTATTTACGGCAGCTCATAATTTTGAACAGTATTGTAGATTTAGATTTAGAATATTTTTTGTGGTTTAAATCTGCTCTTGGGTTATTGTGTCAGTGGTATAAATCAGTTTCAATATTATCGTTTATCATCTATATCTTAACTAATGTATCGCACTTCAAAATGTGTTATCGTGACAGGGCTTTAATAGTATATTTTTACTAATCTCCCAGTACATTTTCTTAAATTTTTGTCTAAAACGATCAAATGCGTCGCTAATATGATTGAAAAACATTTTATATTAAGTGTGTCAAACATTTCAAAAGATATATTTGCCTTAAAGGTGCATTAGGGGGGGTCCACCACCTGTTTCCTGTTTCCATGGAGTTGTTATTGCTTTGCATGGCATGTTCCACAATATTTATTTATTTACTTACATATTTATTCAATTATTTATTTACTTACTTATGCATTTATTTATTTATTTACTTTTTTTTTTTTTTTTTTTTGACAGGGACAGTGTACATATGTACAGTGTACAGTGTACAATATTGCTGTAAATATACCAGAAGTAGCCAAAGGGTTATTTTTCATCTGTTGTCCCTAGGCAGGTGTTAAAATTGTCTACCTAAAAATAATAGGGTTAGACAACATAATAGCACAGTGAAAGCAGGACAATAGAGCGTCTAAAATGTGATGATGTCATACTCCCAGATGGGGGCAAGAGACACTTTTCCCTATTGATTACATTGGACTTTGCCATGAAATACCTAAAAAGTAAATTCACAAATGTTGAACCTGATCATTTCTATTAGTGACTAGACCCAAGAACACATTGTATTTCAACACAAATCTGCATTTTAGCAATATTAATTTTAGCTGCGCCCATCTGTATGAAATATTATTGGCCTATAGAATGTTGTGATGTCATCTGAAACCCAGCAATAGTTAAGTAACAGGGTACAGTTGCAGTACCACACAATTATAGAAAAGATCAAATGTATGAAAAGATTGCTATCTACAGGGAGAAGCAGGCGACACTATGAGCCAAGTTATAGTTCAGATCCCGCTCACTGTGTAATGTATAATAGCATGTTTTTAGCTACAAAAACATATGCAAGATAGGTAAGTTTAATGACATACTGTGAAACATTCCAGACAAGGCAATGACTTCTCAATGGAGAGAAACAGGTGACCGACCCCAACCAGAAGTTTGTCCACCTTTAAAATACAATATTACTTAGATACTGAAAAATATGCCTTTTTTTAACAGCTTGTCTTGAGCACATTTCGACTGCATCCCAACTGAGCAGTTTCATTTGATTGTTCTATTTGTTAATTCTCTGTCAAAGCCAAAATAACACATAACAATTCTGTTTTTTTTTGTGTTGCCAGATTGCATTTAAAACACTCATTTGGACTTGGGTCTCACTTTGGTGTTGTTAATGAGAGACAGTGTTGGAGCTGGTGAAATTTGGCATTAACAGATTTGATTTTTGTGGCGTCTGTAACACAGCGAGTGTGAGGGCTGAGGCACTGACAAGGGACATTATGTCTAGAGTGATCTGTGATTTTTCATACATTATTTATAATTCCTACTGCGAGGATGAGGAGAGCGGTGGTGCAATAACGTCACTACGAAATGGACTTGACCACAGTCTGCATCACACGCTCTCTCGAATCCAGGGAGTGTTATGCAAAATGCACTTCAAATATAACTTTATTCTTCAAAGGTGTGTTTACTCCGTGATATGGTTATGTTGGTTGACGTCAGGGACCAAACCATGACGTACAAAACTAACTAATTTAAATTTTGTCTGGAGGTTAAATGAGGGTATAGATGTGAATATGGATTTTATGTAGTAGAAGAATTATAAAAGGCAATTGTGATTTCACAGTCTGCTTTTCTCCCATTTCAATCATCAGTCTGCCCAAGGATGAAAACGGTGCAGTAAAAATTTAACAAAACATATATTATCATTCCACTCTTCTTATACAATTACATTTGCAAGTTTTAAGCATGTTTTAACGAGACATGCAAAGGGTACAATATAGATTAAACTTGCTTGTCTCCATGCAGATGTTATTCATTTACCTGGAATGTTCCAAAGTATAGCATTAAACTTTTCTATCTCTATCAAAACAAGCAGCATTTTTTAGCAATACAATGGCTGTAATTTTTTAGATGCAAGATGGATTTAATGCCATAAAGCGGATCATTCCATGCAAAGAAATAACATCTCTGTGGAGACAAGCATGTGGTGGACCCCTCAACAGAAAAGTTACTGTAGACTGTCTTAAGGTTAATCTATTGACGTTTATTCCTCCCCGCCCACTTTTACCTCTAAATGCTTCTGAACTAAAAAAATGTAAAGTAGGTTGATTTGTGTAAAACATTCTATGTTCATGTGACCAACAAGTCAACACTGCATCGATTCTCTGGAGGCTTTAAAATGGCTTTGGAGTCCGTGTAGAACTTATTTGCTGTCAAGATCGGCAGTCCCATGCAAAATAATACAACCTGAATGCCGATGGTGGCATCCACGACAACTTCCGGAATAAGGAGAATAGAATTAAACTTTTTTATCTCCATTGAAACAAGCAGGTGACGATGCATTTTTTAGCAATAACAATGGCTGTAATTTTTTTAATGCAAGAGGGATTTAATGCCATTCCACGCAAAGAAATAAGATCTGCGTGCAGTGGGCCCCTCTGTTGACTATTTTAAGGTTAATCTATATTGTACTTTTTGCTTTTCTTTAAAACATAATTTAAAAATTTAATAATAATTAAAATGCTCAGATGAAAGTTTGTATATGCACACTGTAAGAAGGACAATATGAAGTATGTTTGCTTTTTATATCCAAATACAAACTTCATATAATGTGATACAAAATGTTATTAATTGTGTTTAAATGTCTGCACTCTATGGGTCCTCTTTATTTGAGGGAGTTACTGCAGCCCTATCCTCCACCCAGAGCCCTGAGGTCAGCTGACCAGCTCCTGCTGCTGTGCCCAAAGCCAGGCTCAAGACCAGAGGTGATAGAGCCTTTTCTGTGGCAGCGCCCAGACTATGGAACAGTGCCGTCTGCCTGTCAGATCCTCACAGTCTTTAACGCAGTTTAAGACTAGACTGAAAACCCACCTCTTCTCCCTGGCATTTAATACTAGCTAGACAGGATATGTTGGTGTTTTGTTGTTTTATTTTTCTTTATTTATGTATTGTATTAACTGTATATTTGTTTTTTGTTGACTTTTTATGTGAAGCACTTTGGGCAGCTAAAGTTAAAGTATAAAATTGAATTGAACTGATTCTCTGCAAGTAATAAAAACGTGACATCAAATGTAAGTGGGTTAGATGTGCAGTTTCCAGTCTTTGTGAATGAGGTGGATATGAATGGACCAGAGACTAGTCACACATTTCTTTGAATAAGGAATCAAAGAGCTGAGAAGTATTCCACAGGTCAGTTGAAAGATTAAAGGATTCACGTAGCTTTGGGCAGAAATAAAAGATAAAGTCCTTGTTGCAGTGTCTGTGTGTGGTAGTATGAATGATAGAGACAGTTTATTTCAAGATCTGTTGTGACTGCTTCAAATTTGGTAGTAAACAGGGCTAAAATAGGATAACAACAATCTAATTGAAATCTAATTTGAAGCGTCTGTGCAAAAAAACACTATATAAACTGTATGTATTTATCTCCATATAGTGAGTGCTTCTTTGCTGAATGCAGTGCTATGTTCAAACACATACACTTTCTCCAACTACCCCTCCTATTGGTCAACCTACCCTGATCTGTTTGAGTGACAAGTGGATTCAACAACTCACAGTGACATGTGAACTGAAAATAGGTTTACTTATGTTGTAAAGACACTAATGAATTGTGAATCATAATCTTGGCTTTGAGAAATGTTGGCCTACCTCTGTCAAAAAATATTAATGGAAATGAAACTGTCTATCCTAACTTAGTAAAGTTTACTTTAATTTGCTAAAGCTACTCATCTACATGGACTGTGTGTTTCCTTTCTTCAAATTCACAAAGAAGCACCTGATTCACAACATCCGTGGTGTATAAAAGGTGATGAAAGGAGATAACAGCCAAATAAAATGAAAGATAATTTAAAAGGTCTTTTAGCCTTGTTACTCATCTGCAAAATATTTTCTGCATAATTTATTAAAGAGCTTCTGTCAAAAACATTTCCTACTCCTTCTTTTTAAGTTGATATGACTCACAAACAGGCAAAAGGTCCAGTCTCAGAAATGATTAATTTCACAATAAAACACAGGTTAGTCCTTTTATACTTAAAGAAACTGTACATAGCCTGTGCTCTTTTACAGTTTTAAAAGGTACGTCAGCCATAAATTAACCAGTGCATTACCTGTAGATAGAGGACACACACTTTTTGCTCCATGTGCCTCATGTGCAGGCTCAGAACCTCCAAAATTCACTCACTGAGCTGCAGAGGCTGCACTAGAGCTTATTAATGACTGGCTGCAGGTGCTAAGGGTTTAGGTAGTGAGGATTCAGATCAGCGAGACCTTTTAGACTCAAACCAGCTGGATTTGGAAATGGAAACTGGCAACCCAAACGAGAGACTCATATAAGGCTCATTCTGCTATATAATGGTCTTTAGAGCCAAAACGACAAATTATAACATGAACAATTTGGCCAATCTTTTTGTAACTAAAAACAAACCGGCATTACAGTTGTTTTCAGTAAAAGCTATATTTGATTGAACATGTCTACCTCAAATCTGGGGACACAGTCAGCTCATGTTTATACAATTTAAAGTCAAAATCTTACTCACATTTCCTTTAAAGGGACTACAGACTTTAACACAGCTCAACACGAATTACCCATTAGAAACTATAGACTAAAACACATGAATACATTACTGCATTATCATAAATATTGAAATATCTGGTGCATCCTGCCCATTTTAAACACTGTTATTGATGTGAAAGGCCTTAAACTGGGTCAGATACTTTGGCACCATTTTTACTGCATCTGGGAATGAGATGAATATCAATGAGATACTGGTAACTGGCTTCAAATGAAGCTCAATCATTTTCAGGTCTTGTATTTTCCATGAAAATGTTTTGATGGGCTGATTCAGAAGATTTTATTTATCCCTCCAAGGACAAGCCATTTGAGTAAAATCAGACAATAAAACTATTATACTAAGCAATCACACAATAAACACGACAGAGTAATAGATGTGTATTTCAATAAAAAGCCTTGCAATGGCACACAATACAGTGCAGATTACAAACTCCAATGATTTTGAGCAAACTTGTCTTAAACTGTGGTCAAGAGCGTATAATGCATTATTAATACTATTTTATACATAATCCCTGTATTTCTTTTGGCACAACAAAATATTGTAGGTTATATAAGAGAATACCTTAACACTTGTCTCAGTTGTGGCAATCAAAAGTAGTGTAATGGTCTGATATTTTGTGTTTAGAGCTGACACCTTTTGTTGTTCTTGTAAATGTTTATGTGTTGTTGTTAATATAACTGCTTTTGTAAGTGACACTTGGTTGCTCTGTCGACAGTGTGAAGGCTCTATTGTCAGTTACTGGTCTGTTTTGGAGACTGAGTTGTTTGGCTCTTGTTTTGGCGTGGGTTATGGCCCACAGTAGCCCTTGTGTTCAGAAAACAAACAACCAGAAATAAATGTGCGTGTTTCCTTACACCAGAACACTACAGTAATGTTGAATTAGGAAAGCCTAAGCTAATGCTAATGCACTTCCTACACTGATACACACAAGACAATGAAGAAAAGCACAACCCCACATTGGCACATTCTGACATAGTTAAAAGCTCAAAACCATGCATAATATAAGCCTTTCTCTCATTAAAACTTTAAACAAAGGGGCATGGGAGGATACAGAACAGTATACAGCTTTTCTAAGATATAGTTCTTTTGTTTAATTATTAAAGTACCCAAGATTCATTTTCGCACCCCTCTTTTTAGAGATCTGTACTTTTAGAGAAAGTGATTTTAAAATAAATCTGTTTATTTATTAATTACCTTTTTGCGATATTTGTGGATGGGGAGGACAAAAATGTAGTTTTAAGTTTTCACGGATGTAAAAATAACAATAACAAGAATACATTTTATTTAGATTTATATTACTTTGAAAACAAATCTCAGTACTTGCTTTTGTTTATATTCACATACATATTTTTACTAACTTAACTACAAAATAGACACATTATCGACTCCCAAATCAAAATAGAAACTCATTTCAAGTATTGAGTGACAAAAACAAGAACAAGACCACATGGTACTTCTACAAAAACTGCAAATATTTTGTGTTGAAAATTACATCCTGTCATAACACTAAATAAATAACACCCCTGTGCTAACCACTCTGCCACTAAAAATCCTTATAGACACATGTTTCTAAAATTAGAGCTGGACTCGATATACTAATCACCAGTTCTCTTGCAAAAAGTGTTGAAACATGAACTGAAAACATCACTCGGAATGTCATGTTAATTATTCATAGAGGCTACATCTGAAAGAGTTTCCTGCATGATTCTGGATTTGAGTTCATTAGTGGCGATGCTTTTTCCCCAGTTTCTGCTAAGAGCTGCTCTGATTTCCTTTGGGTTGGTCTATTCCCGATTGTGAAAGAAATGCACAACAAGAAATACCAACTAAAATGAGGTATTCAATATAAATACCACTTTTTTCCCAGCAAATGATGAATGACGAGTGGTTGACACACACACACACACACACACGCAATGCATATACAGACACACATTGGCTGCCTTGGTTGATTTAGTGTCTTAATGAGTGGACTCAGAAGTACACACATGTCACAGCGTGGGGAAGCAACAGAAATAGAAAAACAATACGAACATTTGATCTCATACTGAAAAATGTCAGTGCACTGCAATTAGTTTGATGACCTCAATGCATTATAATTGATTTATGGATTGTTTTGATGATCTCACACAGTCGCCTACTGCTGGCTTTCGGAAACGTGTCAGTGTGAATGTGTGAATGCCATACCGCATTGCAATAAGGCAATGTATTTACTGCATATTTTCTACCCATTAGCTTACATCGCTAACTGACACTAGCTTATAGTCATTGTTTGTAGGTCTATATTCAAATTGATTGTAAGAACTATAGAGCTCTTGCAGTTGACGTCACGCAATCCCAGCATGCACCTACAAACCCCTTACTAGCTGCATGGATCTGTAAGACCTGGCAGTGATAGTGGCTGAGAATTCCCATAGAAACTAACTGCATCGGCTGTAATCAACAACTTTATGGGAGTTTCAGAGATTGCGGATCATTACTGCGCACGGGGATGTACACGTTATCGAGGGCAGAATAAAACCAGAGCCTTTAACTGGATTTATAAAGCTCCAGATTGACAAGATTTCTGCAGCTAAACGGGCTAGCAGCTAATCAAGCCATAGCATAGACATAGCATTAGTCTAGTAATTTGGTGAGATAGAGCAGTTTAAAGAGAAGCAGCCCCAAATGCTTTTCATAAAACACGGTTATTACAGTGACAGCCTGTTGCATGATTGTGTATTAGTTAGAGCACATCATGTTTTCACTATTTTATCAAGATCACATAATTTTAATTGTCAGTATCATTAAACATTATAGGATATTGCAGATTTAGAGCGCAGTCTATGTGATCTAAACATTTCAAAATAATGCCCACGCCAAGTAAGGGTCGCTAACGTTTAATCTGATTAGTTTTAAGATAAATCATCGTACACGATAACATATAATGACAAAGAAACTCTAAAAGTAGAGTCAGTGCTATTTATTGGCACTAATTCCCCCCTGCCTATATGGCGTCCCTATCAAATGCAGTCACGTGTGTGCAGGAACTCTATAATACCCATGTGAGGTACAGTGTGGTGGGTGGTGCTTCACGATACAGCACATGGGAATGGTATGGGAATGGCACGATAACTGGGATAACACTGGATAATAATGTGATGTTTCCATAATTATTACCCAGAAGACACAAACAAAGCTTCCTGTTATTTGGAGTCTTCAGTCTGGGTAAAGATTTGAGTAAGAGCTACCATGAAGTAAAGTATGACAGATTTCATAAGTGGTCACCATATAATTACAGTAATCACACTTTTAGCTCCCATGCTGTTTCCATTCTATTACTGCCACTCTAGGTCATTTTGTCAGGACCACCATGAAACAATGCAGCTTTTGGAAAGGTGCAATATGGAATTTTTCTGGTGGCAATGAGGGGCCCGCCACCTGCTTGTCTCCATGAAGATGTTATTGCTTTGCCTTGAATGTTCCACAGCACTGTATGACATTAAACTGATCTCTATCAAGGCAAACAGCTCACAATAAGAACGCGTGTTTTTTTTGTTTTTTTTTATCTTTGTCCAAAAAAAGCGCAATATAAATCAAGGGCTTTGAGCTGTTTTGCTTCACAAAAATGGAACACACTTCAATGAAAAGCTAAACTAGATACTTTGGTGACACAATTGCAACATAATAATCTGGTAACAAACTTTTATACACACACCTGCAACTGTTTTAAAGTTTTATATGGACTTATTATTTTTTTTCTGTTTGTATTGTATTTTAAACAGGGCACCCATGAAAAAGAGAGCCCACATGCTCTCACTGGGATAAAAGAAAAGAAATGTATTATTATTATCTTTTGCAATAAAAATATCTGTAGGTACACAAGTTTAATGCAATACTGTGGAACATTGCAATAACATATTGGGGACAACTTTATTATTATTCAAATCCTGGTCAAGGTAATACACCATCTCTTACCGATAATTGGCTGATATAGATGAATAAATATATTTAAAAAATATATTAATATATTATCCTGGTTTTCTGGGTCCAAGAAATAAGTCAAACTGGCGTCACGGAGGAGGGAGAGCAGCTCTAACCCAGTTTATGTTTTTGAGTTCTTCAGTAGTTATTTATAGTTTATCCTATGCACCACATCTCATTCATAATTTCTATCTCACCACCCCCTTGTGTACCACATCTCATTCATAATTTCCATCTCACCACCCCCTTGTGTATGTGGTCTATTTTCAGTTGAGTCACATTCATTCATGTAGTGCCCAAAAACAATCTCTCATTGCCCCAGAATTGTGACGTCATTGTTTGCACCTATTTTTAGCCCAGCATAAATTCATTATTCATGGTATAGGCCAACACAATGGCTATAATAATCTGCTCAAAGTGTGTCTGGATCTTAACAAGTGAGGAAGGAATTACTAAAATTAGAACTGAACAAATTTAGAAAAATGTCTAATTATGATTTTTCTTACAAGAAGTGCGATTGCGATTGGATTTGAGATTTATGTTTAAAATGTTCAGACTAAGCTGTCATTTTAAACATGTCCAGGAACAATATTATTTGATTGAAAGATGAATCGCTAAACTAATACAAGAATCGCATGCATTACAGAGCATGTTTGTAAAGATCTAATATTTTGTTGTCACCTGTGGATTATGTTATAATTTCCACATTTTAAATCTCAATACTCAGCTAAAAGGCCTTAACAAAAGAAGCAGGTCTGCAGACTTCTGTGTTAGAAAACTGCGGTGCCCAGTGGGAGCTGTCGTAAATGTAATGACAACAAAGAGTTGTCAGCACCTCCTGTGGATAGCTGTAGATCACCGATTAAGAAAATAAAATTGGAGAATGAAGTAAGTAGAGAGGAGTGGGTGTATGCCGGTGGAGGTGAAAATGGGGATTGATCAGAGCAATGATGTCTTGAATACAGATTATGCAAACATGCTGAATCACTCAATGGGGATTGATCAGAGCAATGATGTCTTGAATACAGATTATGCAAACATGCATGAATCACTCTAAATACAAGAGTGTAAATGAGAAGGAAACAACTATAACATAGTTAAAGCTCTAAAAGGTCTATAGGTTCTCAGCCCTCTGATAGGCTACTCGCTGCTACTGTATGACAATGTGTTCCACCGTGCAATAACAACACAGAACTGACAAATACTGAAAGAAGCACAAAACACAAAAGAGCAATTCCAATATTGTCCTTAATGTAACAATCACAGAGACATGTTTGTGACAGCTCCAGTATTACAGTGCAGCAACCTCTTCTGAAAACTCTTAAGACGTTTACAAAATATGAGGACTCCTAACTTTTCTATTTGTCATTTTGAACATGTAAATCACTTAACCTCTGCTTCTCATAAGATTTTTTTTTTTCTACTGCAACAGCAATAATGTTAACAGAATTAAACTGCATTGCTCCTCCAATATAATATTCAAATAAAGCACAAAAACACAGCAGGGCAATCAAAATGTCTTTCTCTATGGTAAATAATTATTAGACATCATGACAGCTCCAAAAATGTGCTTCCGGCAATATGTTCACAGTGCAAACATTATACACAGGCAGTCCTTTATATCTGAATTTACTATGTAATGCACAATTAACCCTGAGTTAATTACAAAAGCTGTATAGGTATATCAAACAATAGTGGGTGTACTTTCAGTGACTTATAATTACGCAGGTAACATAGCAACATAATTAAAATGTCATTCTCAGTATTTAAATCCATATCAAAAGGCTGACAGATGTTATAATTGTTTTCAGGGTGTAGAGTGGGATGATGTATTCTGAAGAAGGGCAAAAGAGAGAGTTAAAGTGCATATAGCAGGTTAGTTTAAACATTTTGCTAAAAAAAACTTGCAAAGTTTATCTTTTACTTCTTGGTTAGACATGGGCAGCAGATGTGACATAAGTAGGGTAATTCCATTAACTGTCATCCAGCCCTGCTGAGAGCAATGGCCAAAGCCTGTGGTTGGCCCTAAGCACGTTCATCTCTGGGACACAGAACTTGCCTCCTTCCTGAGGAGTTTGGTGGCTGGACATTCCCATGGTGTTTATACTTGTGTATAATTGTTTGCCCAGATGAATGTGGCGCCATCTGGCATCTGGAAATTGCACCCAAGCATGAACCAGACTTGTGCAAGTTCACAATTCTCTTCTTGATATCTTGGCTGATTTCTTTTGACTTTCCCAAGATGCTACACAAAGAAGCAGTGTGTTTCAGGTGTGCCTTCAAATACATCCACAGGTATGTCACTAATTAACTCAAATGTCAATAAATCAATCAGAAGCTTCCAAAGACATGGCATCATCATCTGTGTTTTCCAAAATTGTTTAAAGTCATAGTAATCTTACTGCATGTAAACTTCTGACTTTGAAGAAAGTAATGAAAAATTGTCTAAAAAAATACTTCTCTCAGTATTCTGGCATTTAGCAAATAGAAATAGTTTTTGTAATCCTAATTGACCTAAAACAGGAAAAGTTTAGCCTGATTTCATGTCAGAAAAAAGCATATGTGTCTTTTTATAGTGTGTGTAAACTTCTGGCTTCAACTGTATATATTCTGAGTTGATGATACAACTTTTAGCTACTCTACCCACCTCACAGTGTTCTTCTCAGCACTGAATCGTTCTTCACCCCCAAAAAGCCCCCCTCCTTCTCCCTCCCTTTCTTTGTCTTGATCCTCCATAGATATGAATGGAGCCTCCCCCCTCACCTGGTACACAGCAGCACCCAGTTTAGTCTGCGCTAAAAATACACGCAACTCAAGACTCCTACAAGGTGCCGCTCTGAGCTTCCCTGTTAAATATGGATTGGAGGAGTATTGACGTCAGCCCTACACACACAAGCGCACACATAACACACTAACACACAACTCAAGATGATCACATGTGCATCTGATGTCACTCTGTGGTTTGGGACTCGCACAAAAGCAAAGCATGATGGGAAAGCTTATAAAGGCTTAATGAGTCCGTGTGGTGCTATACAGCTGCACAATAAGAATGAGATTGCTTAGTTAAACAGGAGCAAATCTATTTGA
This sequence comes from Periophthalmodon schlosseri, assembly GCA_000787095.1. NCBI lineage: Eukaryota > Metazoa > Chordata > Actinopteri > Gobiiformes > Gobiidae > Periophthalmodon > Periophthalmodon schlosseri. Next base: position 10,882 of record KN483480.1, on the reverse strand, counting down.
GGAGGTTCCTTCACTGGAAGTTGTGTTGATTGTATTCTTGGAAGTGAAAGGAAAATATTTTCTCAATAAAAATTACAGTGATCTTGCCTCTAAGTTCCAAGTAGTCAAAGGTGCATTATGTAACTTTTCTGGGATATCCATTATCTCCTTGTGTCCATGGAAATGCTTGCTTTTCCTGGAGTGTGCCATTACAGTAAACATATCTTGAATTTATGCAATTACAGGGCTTTCTATAGTTAAAAAAACCAAACCAAAACAAAAAAAAACATACTCGTGTCTCTACAGATCTCATCTGTAGTTTGACCTGGTGGCATGATGCACCTAGCCTTCTTGTCTCCATGGAGATGTATACGTTTAATGTCATACTGACTGTGTTAGAGTTGCATGATGGCAGAGAGGAGAGGTAGTAAAAATTTGTTTAGGTACCAGAATACCTACCTAATGATGCTACAACTAATTTCTAGGTTCATAACTGTCACTGGTGGCAAAATGTTGAAGACAAGCCCCCAGGCACTCCACTGCAGATGCTTTTCTAATCCAGACAGGTTGCTAGGGATGCAAAGGGGGTTAGTGTAATGAAACCTTAACAAAACCTAACTACAACTACTTTAGCTACTCCATAAACTATTCTATCTACGAACATACCACTGATATACTGCAACTAGTACCAATATTACACTGTAAAAAGACCACATCACTACATTAAGTGGGTTTGCACAGGTGGTCATTATTCAGTATCCAAATCCAAATTTACTTAAACAGCTGGAGAGGAGCTCTGCCCATATTTCATACATAGACTTCAGGGATGTTTATTTCGAGCGTGTTCGCTGCACCAATCACACGCTGCCGTTCAATTTGTGCAGAAGCGGAGAAGCGTCTCATTTAGTGTAAAAACCCTGAGGGACGCAACGCAGATGAAGAGGACCATCTCTGTTAGCACTACTTAATGGGATCAAACAAATCCAGATGTGGCTTAAAGACTTTAGAGCTCCTTTATCCTGGATTAAAACTAAGGAGAGGATAAAGTCATAAAAACACTGTCATCAAAATAATAATCAGAACATGTTAAGGTTTAACTGACAGTGAGTAATACTAGTAAAATATAAGCTATGATAAAATAAGGGCATGCATAAGAATAAGATGTTAAATAAAATAGACGGTGACTGAATATAAAAACAAAATTGGTGTTTTTCAAATTTCAGAATGTGATGATATCATACTTCCAGATGGGGGCAAGAGTCAGTTTTTCCTATTGATTACATGAAATATCCAAAAGGTAAATGCACAAAATTAATGTTGAACTTGATCATGTCTATTATTGACCATAGACCTCCATCTGTCTTAAATATTATTGGTGTATAGAATGTTGTGACATCATCTGAAACCCAGCGATAGACAAACCAGTGCAAAACTAGCCAAATGAGTTGTTTTAAGTGAAAGATGTAGACAAAGGGCTGACTATGTTGAATAACTATTTATGTGAACAAGGAAAGCTGTAAATGTGATTTCTATAAATAGCTTTAATGATAAATCAATACAAGAATTATTATTATAACATATGAAGTAAAGGAATTTATACCTCAAAACTGAGTAAAAATGTAATTCAATTAATGGGTTTAGCTTCTGGTTATTTACAATATTTTGAGGACTTTTTCCCAGTCAGAAGTTATAATATTTTGTTTTAAATAGTTAATCGCTTGGTCTTATTTTTTCATCATTCATGCAGGAAGCTCCAGGCATCAAGACCAGTCTGCACACTCTGAAAAAAATAAAAAATGAAAAAATAATGAGAATAATTTACACTTTATTTACACTTAGTAAGCAAAGTGCCTGCTTTACACTTTTGTTAATGAACAAACCACAAGATGTATTAATTACTTTTCTTACAGAACCCTTTATAGTCTAGCTGTAAATGAATTACTGGACTCAGAAAAACAGCATTTTCTTCACTTTGTTGTTGGCACTTGACCCAATAAAACACTTTTTTTGTTAAACATATGGCAACATGATCTTCCCACACTAACCACACACAATGTATTCTTAGAGATTTCCAGTCAATCAATATCATGTTTCATATTTATTTCTATATATTTCCTTTGCATATGTCCCATTTATGTCACAATGCCCAAACTTGTATCAAGGTAATATATTCCTCCATTCTTAATGATTAATCACATTTGGACGCCCAGTAGTGAGAAGTCTGGAAACAGCTTGCACACGTATGTCGAGTGGGAGTGGGCTGTAATTTTTAGATCCATTGTCCAATTATGAGTAATATCCACTCAATTATCACAAACGGAAACCACCAAAAGTGTTATGTATATATTTATTTATGGAAATGGCACTTTTCTGCCCAATGCATTTCCCTATGGATACTATGTACACTGCAGGAATATACCAGTTTACAAGTACAATAACTAACGTGTGGTATCTGGTCTTCACCATCTGAGGTTTGGTTTCCTGACAATCCCTATCTGAGCTTAACATATGGAGGTCAGAGGGGTCAGAGGGCACATTCCTAAGACTGAGATGCTATGTATGTTTAAGTCTGTGGACATAGATAAGAGTTAGGAGCAAAGGGGGTGAGATGCTATGTATGTTTAAGTCTGTGGACATAGATAAGAGTTAGGATGCAAAGGGGGGTTACAGTAGAGACTATATAAGCATGACGAGTTCTTTGTTCTGGGTGTGTCTCGCATTGGCTTAGAGAGCTCCCGGACCTTTGTCTGTAATTGGCATATTACTCTGTTTTTGTAATAAATAGCATTACACTATCAGAGCTTTTGTCTTTTGGGTTTTTCCTGAATACATCCCACTCCAGACCGCAGGACAGCTACAAGGGTGAGCAGCTGTATTGAGAATTAAACCACACATGTACTGTATGTGACTTTTTTGGTGGAGGGCCCACCACCTTCTGGTCTCAATGGAGATGTTATTGATTTGCCTGGAATGTTCCACAGTATGGCATTAAACTGATCTATCTTCATGGAGACTAGCAGCTGACATTATCAGGCCAAGTTACAGGTCAGATCTGTGGAGAATCTGAGCTTTTTTGAGCATTTTTTATCAGCAAGAAAAACACCTGTATTTGATTAAATGAAAGATAGATTAGTTTAGAGCCATTCCAAGCAAGGCAATAACAGGAGACAAGTAGAACATGGACATCTCACCTGAAAAGTTAACAAGTTAAAAAGTTTAACTCTTAACTTTTTAACTTTAAGTCTTTGTCTTTAAGTGTCTTAGTCTTATCAAATGTGCTTATGTTTTTGGTATATTTACACTTTCCCAGTTCAGACTTGCATGTGCATATTTATATAAGGAAATATTACATAAGATGTTATACAGTTTAAACATCAGCAGTTATCATGTAGAAGTGTAGAAGAGAAATTTGTACTTTGACCCAAAGAGATAAACTAATTACTCATACTTTGGGTTGAAGGAGGTAAACATGTAAAACTGTAAACAGAATGTGATAATTTAAACAGTTCCTATTACTTAAATACCCATCGTCCTGCCATCCCACATGAAAACACAGGATGCACACACATGTTTGCGGAGGGCTGGAGTGACAGTTGGTGTGCGTCATGGTGCGTCGATGTTCATTCACTGCCTCTATGAAAAGTCTCCTTGTGACTGATGTAAGATTGATATGCAACTCCTCTTCGCGGCGCACAGACAAACGGGTGGGCGGGCAGGCTTCCAGGCACAACGACAGCCAACAGAAAGGCACCAATTGGGACTGTTTTTAACGTGGCCCTGCGCTGAGTAAAATGCTGCTGGCAGGTGCTGCTGGCAGGCGCAACTGTTGCAGCGACACCTTTTCATACAAGTCCTTGGTTTAAATCTAAGAATAGTATCATTTTATTTGTGTAAGACTACGCGAACTGTGTAATGACGAGAAGATGATAAGAAGCACACGCATTTCAAGTGTTAGAATACATGCACTATTACATGCCCTTAAAGTCCTATATTACGCAATTTTCTGATCTATGTTACAATGTTGTTTCCTCATCAAACACATGGCTGGAGTTGTGTTTTGTTTCATTCACACATGTTTAACACACAAACCCTGCATATTTAGGCTGAGTTCTTCTCTCAAATGGCTGTAAGTGCTCCACTGTGTTTTCAAACTCCATACACCTTCACTAGAATCATCTGGATAATTTCAGCCCTGGAACTGCCAATCTCTACTGAACTAAACTACCATTACATGATATCACAAGGTGGAGCAGAGCAGTTTGAGCTTTGTAGATGCAAACGGACTAATAAAACAGGATTACTCAAACGTGTGAATGAAACAAAACACAACTCTGGGTATGTTTTTGGTGATGTAACAGCACTGTAACATGGCTTAAAGCTCGCAAGAGTCAGGCAAAGCAATAACATCTTCATTGAGACAGGCACCCCACCAGAAAAGCTACATAATGTACCTTTTAAACTTAACCACAGCTAACCTATGCCTGTCTTTCTGCTTCATCCCTGGACACTTCCCTCTTCACTTCGTCTGTGCTACGCTCCGATTTGCGTCACTTGTGGGGCACGCCTCTGAGTTAAAAATAAAAGATGAAAAAGGGGCAGAGGCTGATCTGGTGGAAGGGAGAGGGGAGTGAGAGAGCATCTGAATGTTGACATTAAGAGTTGTTGTATGTCTATTGTTCATTATAGGGAAGACTGAAGAAATAATCACCATGCACATCCCACTAATGCAATTACAATGATACAGAACAGGGTGCAATGTAGATGTATTGTGGCTGGAAGTTGATGCCTTCCTAACATACTGACAGATTGAGCAACTTTGTTTTTTTCCTAAGTCTGTATTAAAGCCAAACTCCATGCTAAGAATATTCTGGTATTTTAAAGGTACTCAGTGTGACTTTTCTGGTGGAGGGTCTGCCATCTACTAGTCTCCATGGAGATTGCTTTGCATGAAATATTTCACAGTATAGGTTTAAATTTCTCTCCATGGAAACAAGCAGGTGGGGCAACCAGATCAAGTCAGGTCTGTGAACAGGTGACCCTGCTCAATTTAAAAACACACATTTTTCAAGGTACTTCTGAGAAACAGAAACACTTGTAACTGATTACAAGCAAAATCTGTACATTTAATGCCATACTGTGGGACATTCCTGGCAAAGCAATAATAACAACAAAAAAGTTACATAGTGCTTCTTTAAAATTTGATCCAGGCAATAAAAGCAAACCGTTGTTTACTATGTCTATACTGTAGCATTCTGGTGTGAGGAAATGTACGGAAGTACTTCTTGCTGTTTATTTTCTGGACACAAGGCGTACTGTAGGCCGTAACTCACGCCAAAACAGGCACAAAACAAACACATTTCACTTCAGCAGAGCCAGTCTCCTAACTGACCAGTAACTGACAATAGAAACTCCACATCAACCTGCTGGCAAGTGTCACATACAAAAGCAGTTACAACAACACATTAACAGTTACAATATCAACAAAAGGTGTCAACTCTGAACTAAACACAAAATAACAGATCATAACATACTTTTTCCCTGTGTCATATCACACTATCAACATTATTGCACATCTACAGTTTTGTCTGCAGGATGTCACAAATATCTGGTGAGAAGTTCCTGTCAATAACACCTTTAGCAATAACTTTACTGAGAAAGGAACGCTATCTCACCCATACCATTTCCCCCTCTATAGGCTATATAAAGTCAAGGCATCATTACACTGGGCATTTCATACACACAGTAACTTCATACGCCTAAAGCAGTTTGAGATTTGCCAAAAAGCGCTTTGTGAAACTAAATTATTAAATCAAGCCTCACCCTCACGTTTCATCTTCAAACCTGAAAAAGCCTGTGCATGAAGGACGTACTCATTTTCATTCAGCCCCAAAGGCCTATTCCATAGCAATGCAATATCTATCCTTTTCAGTTTGTTGTTGCAGGCAGACAGTGCATACAAAGAGCACATCCTGATTCACAAAGAAGAAAATGTGAAAGTATGCTTCTTGCTTTATTATGACTAATTAAGATGTAGTTATTATAAACTGTTACCAATACACTGTTGATGCTAACCTCCAAACATTCATATTTTTGTTTATATTTATTTTTAATAGTATTGGTATTTTAAAGCAGAAATTTGCAGGAATCTCTTCAAATGTTAAAAGCACAGGATAAGTTTACTGTGAGCGAGTATGTGGAATAAACACAATGTTAAGAATTATATTTACATAATTATTAAAGGGCCCATATTATGCTATTTTCTGATCTATGTTATGATGTTGTTTCCTCATCACAAACACTGGAGTTGTGTTTTGTTTCATTCACACAGGTTTAACACACAAACCCTGCATATTTAAGATGAGTTCTTCTCTCAAACAGAAAACACTCTGTTCCATCTTGTGATGATACACAAAGTGCTCTACTGTGTTTTTAAACTCCGTACACCTTCACTAGAATCATTTGGATGATGTAAACCCTGGAATTGCCAATCTCTACTAAACAAAAGATAAAAGGTAGCTGTCAACTTGAACTACCACTTCATGACATCACAAGGTGGAACAGAGCTTTTTGAGCTTTGGAGATGTGGACAGACTAATAAACCAGGGTTACTCAAGCATGTGTGAATGAAACAAAACACAACCTAGGTATGTTTTTGATGAGGTAACATAATTTTAACATGGCTTAAAGCTCACAAGAGTCCATTTTGCGTAATAAAGGACCTTTAAGTTTCCAAAAAGTTGTACATTGTAATATTGATTCACTCTTCAGAGGTGATATTTGCACATCTGCTCTGCAGCTAACTGATGGAAACATGGCTTACAATCTGCATTAACCAGCAACTCTCTATCACTACAGGCAAGTATGGTGAAGAGTCTTGCTTAAGGACACAACAATATGAACAAGCTAGAGCAGGATTCAAACCAACATCCATCACCCCAAAAGAAACTCAAATAAGCTGTATTTAACTTAAGCTATCTGAGTATAAGAAATATATTTTAGCTTTTGGAGGCTTTCCTCGTCTGACAGTTTGAAACATTCTCCTTGTGGGTTGCAGGAGGTCTGTATCTGACAGCTTGGTTCCTGGTTCTGTCAAACTGTCACAGACTTTGACAGAAATACTTTTAGCTTCACAGTGGACATGGCAGTCGCAACAAAGAAGAGCCACAACACTGCACTCAAAGAAGCCAAAGGTCTCTTAGTATAAGAGATAAAAGTCTAACCTGTAACAAGAAAAGAGGGTTGAAATATTTGGGGAATATATAGCCGAAGATAACTATGGAACTTCATTTTGAAAATCTTGTAAGTAATGGTGAATGATGGAAGATTGAAATCCACTAAGCTAATACAGTAATCACAGGCATTTCAGGACTTTTGCAGGGATATATTGCTCTCTGGACATTAGCTAAATAAATGCAGCTAGAGGCAGGCAATATATCAAGTGATGGATCATATCGTAAATGTTCATTTGAAGAAGTGTATTGTTTATAATAAATTATCTCAAAATGCTCCCAAAAGAGCTATGAATCAAAGTAAAAATAGAACAATTGTGTTGTAATCCTCCCAATGTTATAAAACAATATATCTGCACTTTTGTGGGTCATTTCAAAGTCCTTTCACATTTTAAACCTCAATGAATACATTTAAAGGCATGTTTCTGTAGAATTGACAAATTATAACCTGATTATTGTTATTAACTTTTGTCAATATTGCTCACCCCCTATGGCAGCCCCAGGCCTAGTTGGTATTTGGATGGGAGACCACTGTGAAGACCAGGTGCCACAGTGGGGCACCAGTGACAAAAAACTGTTGTTGCGTCCTTAGGCAAGACACAGATTATTCAGTGAATGAATAATGCAATGCAAAAAATAAAAATCCTTATTCCAGTCCGACTATATTCTCTCAGTGTTTTGCTCGTTTGAGTAGCGAGCAGACTGAGATGCCGGGGTCAATAATGCTGATTTCACAAACTCTCACTTAAAAAACCCAATCCATTAATCTCTCCTAAACAAGATTTCTCCCATTGACGATGGCTCACAATATCTACACAATGAGCAGCTTTTTGTTACAGTTTTAATGAACCAGGCTCACACTCTCCTTCAGCTTTAGAATAATGTTCTGCTGTGTGCGTCATTGCCTGAGGACTTTTACAATCCCTGTGCAAAGCTATAGCGTATATATGTCTTACACTCACTTAGAGGTGTTTGTGTGAAATAACATATGAAATAAAGGGATATGAATTTACAGAAAAAAAGTTTAACTAATTAAAACTTAACAATGTCATCCAAGGGCTTTTAACTTATAGCTTATTAACAGAATTTACAGTATATTGTTTTGGTTGTTAGGAGTCATCACAGTTAAATTTTTATGATTCGACAGATTTTTATGCTGGATGCCCTTCCTCTCGTAACTACCCACAGGAATGGGGAAATCAAATGGGTGTCTTGCCTGAGGTACAACAACATCTATTGCGCTTAGGCGATCAGTCTCAGAAGCCAAGCAAGCCCAGACCTGGTTAGTACTACACTGTGAATCAGGGCAGCTGTGGCTACAATAATAGCTTACCACCACCAAGTGTGGAGTGAATGAATGATGCAATGTAAAGCGTGTGGGATGTCTTGAAAGGGGCTATATAAATCCAGTAGTTAATTATTTAAAATAGATGAGGTTTTAACAATGTTATGGTGATTTTATTATGATTTTATGATTTTCCCTCATCATTAGTTTATTCAAAGTTGTATATTGAATTATGCATGACAGCGTAGTCCTGTATTGTCCTGCATTTGAGGCTTAGGATCTCAGTTATCTCCTGTCTCCACCCACATCCCTGTACTTTGGAGTATTTGTAAAATTCAGACTCATACATGGGGTTCAAAAATCTCATGTAGTATTTTTTTCAGTGTAAATGAAAATCTGCTGCTATCTGGAGACATGCCGACATAAACAGTTCTGCAGTTTTGAACAGGAAGCAATAAACCCGTTTCTATTATTAAGCTGTTTTAGATCAGTATTGCCAATTACAATGAACAAAATGTAAATGTTATTTAATACTAAATGCAGCAATCACTGATCTTGCTCAGCACTTTTCTTATTCTTACAACTAATTATTGTACTATATGCCTGTGCCAGGTACTACCTGTACGCCTTCTACAGCATTACTAAAAGGAGAAAGGAAGGGAAAAGGATCAAACAAATGCATCTGAATTCTCCATTCGGGGCTGTGCTATAAAAAAAAACAAAAAAGCAAAACATTAGAATTATCATTATTGTGCTAATTGATTACAAAAACTGTGATAAATGTTAAGAAAATTGGAAAATTGCTCAAGGATTGTACCTTTGTTTACAGCAGTCTGAGTTATATGGGCTCCTTTCATTTCATTGGCTCGTTTGCAGCTCTACTTTTAAACATTTGGCTCTTTTCTACAGATTCACTTGGATTCACTTGTTCTGTATATAGCAGCACTTGAGGGCTTCTGCTTCCCCAGGTCCTAGAGCCTTATTAAAAGTTTCTAGTTCATTCTAGTTTAAAACTGTACCAATCCAACAGCAGTCACAAAGTTGTATGCAACAATAGTATATAGTATAGTGCGTTGATCTAAAAATAAGCTGATGTATTGCACAGACCCTAAAGTGCGATATAAATATATATTGCACACACCCTAAAGTGCTGAGTTGAGTTCTTATGAAATGTGCTCAGAGGTTAATGTTGTGAAGCTGGGGGCCTCCCTCACAAAAAGTTGGCAAACTGTTCCACTATACACAGCCTTTATAAGATAGAACATTTTGACCAAAAGTAGTTTTTTGTCACAGGGATCTCACAGTCTCCCCTGCTTATGGCTCTGGGTTCATGATGTTGGTTGTGTAGTTAATATTTTAACAGCCCATGTGAACTTTTATAGACAAGACAGGCATTTTGGAATTTTATAAAATGTCCAAAGCTCAAGAGATTATACTTTGACAGGACATTACAGTGGTGATAAGTAAACTGACATTAATACAATGTGTATAATAAACCCATATATGACACTAAAAGGCAGTCATCATTGCTACATTCATTCACGCAGGCTTCTTCACTTCAGCTAAACCATGGATTTCCCACAAGGGGAACTACTTAAAATAAAACAAAGAACAGAACTTGAGTCTTCAAACTTTCTGACAAAGCTTTAAGCACTGTCATTATGTACTCCTTTTGCAACTGTTCCTCTAAAATTATCTTAGCATGGTTTATTGTCTTTTTTGTTCATTTTTCGCACAATCCCACTCACTATTGCAAAACCACTCCATCTCCAAAGTGGCTGTTACAACCACGTATCAAGCCAATATTATTTACCTATCTCTCCTCTCTAAAGCTTTGTTCTCCCAGTGAATAAATGGTGTAGTTGACCTCTCAAAAGCTAGGTTAAATGCCCCTTGTACTAGTGCAATAGAGAAGATTGGTAGAGCTGAGGAAACCCTAGATTTTCATTAGTAGTGCAGGCAGCAGCTGACACCCAACTAAGTGCTAACAAAGTGAGACACATACGCACACAGGTGAAGTAGAATTTGGCTCTGATGAGGTAAGCATCGAGCAAAGCTGTGAATGAAATAGGTGAGATATCGAGGTGAATTATAAGGCATATTTAATAGCCTAATGATGCAGACAGTAGGGTAAAGCTCGGATAATATGACGTCTGTTCTGTATATCGTCATCATAAGACCAAAATACTTTTGTGTTAAAGTCAAAAGTACACTATGTAACTTTTCTGGTGAGATGTCAGTCAGCTGTTTGAAGATGTTATGTTGCATGTTCCACAGCGTAGTATTAAACTTATTTTCAGACAGGGTCAGATCTGTGGAGAGGTGAATCTACTCACTGTAAGAATGCAGGTTTAATGTAGTTTATATAGACAAGCAGGTGGCAGACCCT
>KN483479.1:31315-42380 GCA_000787095.1 Periophthalmodon schlosseri | reverse complement strand
TTATTGTTGATCCAGTAAAAAGGTGTTTAGAAAATAAGAGGCATCATTTCGGGAAAGGAATAAGCAAGTACAGATACTAGAGCAAAAAAATACTCAAGTAAAAGTATCAAAGTATTAATGTACTTTAAAAATGTACTTAAAGAGGAAAAAGTAAAAGTATTTTGTGCAGATTTTGAGATATAATAAAGCTTCAAATGTAGTGATTTTGATAAAGATTTGTGCTGAATTTTGTTCAACAGAAACAATTGATTTTTTTTTTTCTAGCTGTTTTTATTTTGCTCAAACAAGAAACATGTTAAAAATAAACCCCTCAGGCTTTTCAGCAGGTCTCAAACATAATAAAAAAAGACTTTTATTTTTCAGTCCTGTTCAAAAATGTAGTGGAGTAGAAAGTACAGATACTGCTCTCATAAGTAATGAAGTAAACGTAAAAAGTATCCACTGTAAAATGTACTTAAGTAAAGTACAGATATCTAAAATTTATACTGTAGTGTTCTGGTGTAAGGAAACACTCCAAATGTCTTCTGGTTGTTTATTTTGTGAACACGAGGGCTCCTGTAGTCCGTAACCCACGCCAAAACAAGAGCAAAACAACAGCAGTCTCAACTCACTAGAGCCAGTCTCCAAAACAGACCAGTAACTGACCAATAGAACCTTCACATAGCAACCGGCTTAGCAACCAAGTGTCACATACGAAAGTGTTACATTAACAACAACACATAAACCGTTACAAGAACAACGAAACGTGTGAACTCTGAACTAAACACAAAATATTTGATGATTACAATACTTAAGTACAGTACTTTACTACATTTACTTTGTCACGTTCCACCACTGGGAAAAAGCATTGATAATTGACTGTATAGACCAATATATAAATGGACATAGCTAACCTTCTAGCCGCCACGTTCCAAACAGAAAGTGAGCATGGGTGCACCTCCGGTTCCATCGACTCTGTAACTGCTGCTGTCAGACTCGTCATTTTGGTCTTAAAATGTTTGTATTAACCCGCTCTTCATGATCCTGTTATTATTATTTCGCTATTGTGTCTGTAAATCAAGATATGAACATTAATAACAGACAAATCCGGCACCTTCGAGGTCACTCCTGCTAGCGTTAGCAACAGGTTTGATTGACAGTGTTACTAAGCGCCCGCTCCCTGCTAAACCAGCAGTGCAGGCGGGAAGGGGTGTTACCTTCAACAGCCTCGCTCAGGATTGGCTGTTTGGTTGCTATGATACTCGTTGTTGGAATTCCTAATATGCAACTTGGCTCCAAATTCACCCCTATAACTGCACTAGCCTCGATGAGCTTCATTTGACTGGAGCCGAAAGTTGCGGGTGACGTCACACTCACTTAGTCCACTTCTTTATAAAGTCTATGCATATGCCCCATACAAATGAGATCACACACTGTTCACTGCAGATAAATTATACAACACAATCCCACTGCGACACTATATATTTATGGAGGACCATCGGCATCGACTGTCTCCTCCAATGACTCCAGCCGACAGTGATCTTTGGCAAAACTAATACACAGCTTTAATAAGAGTAATTGTTTTGGACGCTAACACAGAGAGAGCTTCTTTTGCACATCTAAATGAACCATACCGGCTTTGTATCTCGCTCACCACCCGCTGTGTCCTCCACATGCATAAATGTATACACTTGCAGACCCATACTGATGAATAGGGAGGCTGTCTGCCCTGAGCCATGCCTTGCCAAGAAAACAACAACATAGATTTTTGCAAAGAATATCAACAAAGCAGGGAAAAGCCAACTATAATCCGGATATAGGATAAAGTCATCATAAAAAAACAAGTTTGAGCAATTTGGACAAAGAACTGACAATTCCCAAGAGAAAGACTTCTGGATGCGAACAGCGTTTGTTGGCATTTCAGGTTTGTAATTAGGGAGAGGAAATACTGACTAAAATTAACAGATTAGATTAGATTAATAGAATAGATTGTTTTAATTAGGGATGCACCGATCCAGCTTTTTCCATTCTGATACCGTTTTCGATACTATAGCTATAAGTATCTGCCGCTACCCGATATCAACCAATACCAGAGCAGAGACTGAAAACAGTATTTATTCCCAAAAATAAAACAAGACAAAACTCATCCAAATGTGTCATGTAGCTGTTACTTATCCCTCAAGTAACTACAGAACAGCTTTGGCTAAATAAAAGTTTTATATGGTAGTTTCTGGGCCAACTACCACCAGTAAATAGTCTCATTAAATCAGTTTATATGTGAAACCAGGATATTGGCTAAATGGATATCCGGAAGCCGATATCTGACGAGATCGGTGCATCGCTAACATAGACTGTATATATATAAATGGACATAGCTAACGTGCTAGCTGCCGCGTTCCAAATAGGAAGTGATCATGGGCGCGCTTCCGGCTCCATCGAGCGTTAGCAACAGGTTTGATTGACAGCCTTGCTATGCACCCGCTCCCTGCTAAACCAGCGGCGTTAACCTTCGACAGCTTCGCTCCAGATTGGCTCCTTGGTTGCTATGATACGCGCGGTCGGAATTCCAAACATGGCTCTCGGCTCCAAATTGGCCCCTATAACTGCTCTAGCCTCGACGAGCTTCATTTGACTGGAGCCGAACGCTGTGGGTGACGTCACACTCACTTAGTCCACTTCTTTATACAGTCTGTGATCCCTAGTTTTAATAATGATAACCAGACAATATTATGGTAATCTATAAGAGCATTGCTATAATCTGGGGTTGGCACAGATGTATTCTAATTTTCCATATCTCTAAGACAAATTTGTTATTAATTCACCCACGCGCCAACCTCTGTTTGCAATGCTAAGAAGAACTTATCAAAAGGAATTCACAGTGGCAGCCCATGTTTAAAGAAACGTATGCTTTGTTGAAAAAGACCCTTGAACAATGTAGTGTCGTGTAGAAGCAGACGATTATAGACAGGTCAAAACTGAACCACCAGTTGGCAGACGGATGGATTTATTTACGTGCAAATCTATTGAGAAGAACTGTGAAACTGTCTCGCCTTGGAAACTTGCAGAATCCATTAAAATTCACGAAAGATTCAACAATTTTGGGGCTGGCTCAGACAAAACAACTTGAAAAGTGACTCGAGGAATTGAGTTGGACAAACTTACAACAGCACATCAAAATTGGAAGAAGCCCTCATCCTCTGCTCAAGTGAGACAGGTCGAGGAAACTGCCAGAGGTAACTACCATTCACATTTCAGCCAAGATCCTATTTGACAGAGCTCAAGCTATGTTTTGTGCTCGGCCAGCTCATTTGAATGCCCTTCCAAAAGCGGACAGGAGGAGGCAGCCATCTTAACGGCGTACAGCGTGGTAGTGTGCATAATCTCATTATCTGTCCCGTTGTCTAACCTGGGCGATAGTGGTGTGATAGCGTGGCATTACTCTGATTAAAGCGGGGCAGGGAGGGATATATGTGGAGCGCTAACCGAAATGTGTGTGCGTATGGGCGCGCCAATGACATAACCACTTATTGGTATTAGAGGGTAAACTTTCAAAGACATCCATCAATCCAAGTGCGGGGGCAACTTTCCGGTCAAAGTTACCGCCTTCGCTACCTCGGTGTGATCAGGGAAAATGACAATGATCTATACATTTGAACAGAAGAAAGAAAAAATGCCGCTTTGGATTGAACCCGAGGTCGTTAAGTCGCAAATAAATAAACAGAGAAAGTTTGCATATTGGCTAGCTGTCAGCTCGGGCCAGCGTGCGTTCACTTTCAGCCTGATGGAGAGCCTTCTTTTCTGGGCAAGGCTTCGGACTCGGGGGCCTATGAATCAGCGGGAGTGGACACATTGGCAGTTGTCATGTAATGATATTGCCTTGAGTGTCGGTCGCCGTAGGAACAGTCTCGCACATATCTCTCAGAAATATGGAGGATACGGAGGCAAAGTCAAGTCCGCGGGTCACGGGAGGTCTCAGATTTTAATGACTTTGATGAGGCAGTTTTGTATTACTCTTCATGCATTTTGTCATTTGTATAATATCATTTTGGCCAAACCAATCTTCATAATGTTTAAAGCGGTGAATGGGACTGTGACATTGTAAATGGAGAGTTTGTTGATGGAGTATGCCATTCCTTCCTGACATTTTCCAATGCAAAGATACAAAATACAGAGGCAAAAATACAAAGACCATGCCATGTGCGGATCTGCCATCTTTTATTTTGCGGTAACGTTCATATATTTTTGTGTTTGATCAATGCTGTTGTTGTGTCCTTGGGCAAGACACTTAACCCACCTCGCCCCCACCTCTGCATACACTGGTGTATGAATGTGTGTGTGAATGGGTGAGTGGTTCCTTGATGTAAAGCGCTTTGAGCCTTGAAGGTGGAAAAGCACTGTATAAAAATGTGACCGTTTACCATTTAGGTAAAATAATTGGAAGATTGGAAAAGAAAAGAATAGCCAAAAGCAGCAGCAAAAGCAATTTCAAAATTGTGCTCAAAAGCTGAAACTTTTAATTTCTCCTGTGACTTTAGTCTCTCTACTACTTTCTTATGTAATAGCATTATTCGTATAAGTCATACACCAAACCAAAACACAAAATGCTTTTCAAATGGGATATACTTGCATTGTAGTAAATTACCTCATCCCATGAACTCCTTTGTATGTATATATTTATGTTTTTGTTTCTTCCACTTCTTCTCCACAGTTCTGAAAAATAGGAGCTGAAATTCTGCCTGCATTCTGTTCATTTGGATGAAAGGCTCAGACGGCAGACTGAATAAATGTCAATGCGCTTCGCTGGAATACAAAATAAAGAGGGATTTTGGGCTCGACATACCTATCAGCATTTAAATTTATGTGCCAGCCAATTTATATCTGACTAGACACTAAAATGAACGAAAGTGAATGCAATTTCTGAGACTCCTGTAACATTTTGACAGCTAACGGTGATCTCAATTCCATACAGCGCCTGTCCTCACCTCGCTGCATCCCATACAGTTATAAGCCATCAATGACTTCCACCTGCAGTGCAATTTAGTTTCACAAAACAGAATCGTTTTTTGCTTCAAAGTGTTGACGTTGCCTGCATTGGAAACCTGGATGTATAGAGATAAAGGGAGGAGACTGTCCCATCCTGTTATGTCTGCTCTTGAGTTGTGACGATAAGCATTTTCTGACATCGCTTCACATTCAATAATATGCCACAGCCTTGACTGGATGAGTTATAAATGAGTTTACGGAACTGCACATGTGCAGAACCAGGGCCGGTGTCTCATGTTTCAAAATTAAGCTGTTTGGGCTGACCATAGACTGTAGAAAGGAGCGGACTAAGTGAGTGTGACTCATCGAGGCCAGCAGTTATAGCGGCTAATCTGGAGCCCAGTTCCATGTTTGGAATTCCGACTGCGAGTATCATAGCAACCAAAGAGCCAATCAGGAGTGAGGCTGTTGAAAGCAATGCTCCTTGCCTCCTGCACCTCTGGTTTAGCAGGGAACGGGCGCTTAACAACGCAAAAAGGGTCTGTTATTAATGTTCATATTTTGATTTAGGGACAAAATAGTGAAATAAAAACACCAGGATCATGTAGAGCGGGTTTATACGGACATTTTAAGACCAAAATGACGAATCTGACAGCAGCAGTTACAGAGAGAGGGGCCACAGTTTTTCAATAGAAAGTGAATTGGAGCCAGAGTATATATTTGTGTAACTTTGGATTTAAAAACCTTTGAAAAAAATTCTAAAATGTCACAAGTTAGTAGAGTCATTAAAATTATTGAATAGTTTTACACTAATCCATAATTTGAATAACTTTTTTCAATTTTGTTCTTTTTACTTCCATACATCCTCAAATCCTAACAAGTAAACGGTCACATTTTTATACAGCGCTTTTCCACCTTCGAGTCACTCAAAGCGCTTTATATCGAGGAACCACTCACCCATTCACACACACGTTCATACACCAGTGTACGCAGACAGGAATCGCGCCACCAACCAGTGGGTCAGTGGATTTGACTGCTCTGCCAAAGATGTTTCTGTGCGAGATTCAAAACGCCAACCTTATGATAAATGGACAAACGCTCTACCAACTGAGCCACTGCCTGATGCAATCATTTATTCAGAGAAATGTAGCTTTCAACAAGTCATAATCTTCACAATTGCACTTAGCTATGTGTTTTAAACGTATTCATACAGTTTTATCATGAGTTGAGTTACTTAAATGCACAGACTAATGCACAGACAGATTACAGCAGACGCCCCTTTATTCTGAATATTTACTTTCTCTCATTGATTTAACAGAAGTTTATAAGCTGCTTTTGTGTACGCTGAGCAAAGTGAGGGAGGATTAACCAAAGAGTTCACAGTAGACCCAGGTTTGATGGAGTGAAGCGAATTTCAAATGAGTCCAGAGTTTAATGCCTTTAAAAAGTGGGCACAGGGATGAACGGCCCCGGCGATCGATCATATGCATCTAAAGTGTGTGCCAGGCGCTGCGGGCGGGTATTTATCACAGAGTGGGGACTAAGATCTATACACTCAGTTCATGGAGACGTGAACTAGTAGCAGTGGGGACTGAAATCACACCCCCTGAGATAAGTCCTTTATTATAAGACAAAAAGCGTGGTTTAAAGTTCAGAGATGGGTTCAAATGCATTAAGATTAAGGTTTAGGTTGAGGTCAGGCGGGTAACTATGGTCAAGGCCTCTGAGAAATGAATGTGAATCATTGTAATGTCATACAAGCAGCAAGTAAACCCAACATGTGTTCACACGACTCTTGGTTTAGTCCCAGTTTGTCTTGTGTTAAGTCATGAAGTAGTTCTGGTTTGGTCCTCTTGCAGTCCCGGTCTCGTCCGGGTTTAATCCCGGTTTAGTCCATGTTTTGACTGCGTGAACACAGTTTGCACAATGGCAGACACAGAGTGAGCTCAGAGGGACGTGCGAACCTGCAGTCACACACGTACACACTGCGTCCCCCTCACCGCACCCATACATCACTTTGCTCACACCACAAATGAGGCAATCGCTCAAAATTATTTGCATATAAACTAATGAAATATTGCTGGGTGAAACTCAATTGAATGTTAATTACAAAGGTAATGCACTATTTGCTGATTAATGGGTCGTCTCGTTTTGGGCAGGAGCGAGGGGGGGGCTGAGAAACCCACTCGTCTGAGGTAACTGTACCGCCAGGTGCAAGTACAGGGCTGATGTATGCAGGTTTTTCTTATTTTTCTACAATAAAACGTTGAATTGTTTTTGTCTATTTAGTTCATTTACATTTATAGAACATTACATTTGAGGAAAATAAATCACTTTTTTCCCTTTTGTCTGTGTAATCTCTCTGTCGTCAATTGCAAAAGAACATTTTATTTTGTCGACTGGATAAAAACTTTTTGAGAGTGATGTCTCAAATTGTTTTCCAAAGTTTACAGTTGCTTCTTCAGTTCTGACAGGGTTCTGCTAAGTCCCTGCCTTTAAGACCTATTATACAAAAAGCTTTTAACCATGTTCTGGTCGTTTCTTCTCATTAAGCCTCTGAAGTTGTATTTGGACTGATTCATGTTTGAGTCATCTTTAATCGCTTATTTTCAAGACGCCATTTTGCCGATCTAGCCCCGTTTTCACCTCCACTGTGACGTACGCAGTTCCTTCTCCAGTTTTATTTTCTTACTCGGTGATACCCGTAGGATTTAGCAGCATCGCGTAGTCATTTTGGTACAATTTTTTTAAAATTCAGCTGCTCGCCAGTGTGATGTGCAGCTATCCATAGGGGGCGTCGACAGCAGGCGGCGCTTTGTTGTGTGATTTACGGCGCCGTCAGCTCCCATTGGGCACCGCGGTTTTCTAACGCGAAAGTCAGCGGACTTGTTTCTTTCATTAAGTCATTTTAGATGAATATTGCGATAATAAATATGCAAATTATAACAGTGTGTCAGAGATTAGAACTATAGAGACACAAGCTCAATAGGACTGATTTAAAGGTCTGACTGAAGGGAGGAGTTAACTAAACCCAAACTAACACACCCCAGTAGTTCAAAGTGAGGGATATCTGTTATTAGTTAGGTCCACTGAAGAACCCTAGGTGTGAACTGTCACCTGAGTCATATTTTGCATAATCGTTCATGCCCCTAATGAGTCGCCTTATTTCCCTGATTAGCCCTATTGTTTTGTTTGTTTGGTCCAGTCTGACAGAATTCAATTTTCTTTTCAGCTCTAATATTCTGCCTCAAAGCATCTAGTGATTCATAAATACTGTAGACGTATCACCTAATGCCAAGCCGTCGCTGTTGCTCTATTGTTAAGGTTAGGTTATACTTCATATTATAGGAAATTTCCCCTCTGCATTTGACCCACCCTTCAGGAGCAGCGCGCTGTTACTCCAGACCTTGAACGAGGCTTGGTCAGGACTAACGTAGCTGGAGGATTTTACCGATCGTGCGTGTTTCGGGTTGATAGGAGGAAACATTTCAAGGCCCGGGGATGTCTCAAAGTTTTGTCAGTTTTTACTCCACTTTTGAGATTAGAAGCTTTGATAAAGTTGAGTTTTGGAGTTATAATGTTCCTTAAATCCCAGAATATTGCATTGCTTTTCCTGAACCAGTTATAAATGAATCAGTAGCAACAAGAGCTGTCCCTGCGATGAACTCATTCGTGGTATGTTCCATCATCGCTCCCATAGAGAGCCACATTTTAAGCTCTGCTACCTCCAGATCTGCCAACTGTCTCCTAACCGCGTGAACCAGTGGAGTAACACAATAGCTCACTTAACAGCCAACGCCAGCACTCTGCAGACTTGTCTTTTAATTAGTCTTGCAACTTTCCAACTTTGCCGAAAATTCCCAAAGACGAACAAAGCCGCCGCCCTTTCTTCGGAGAGACACGGGGAGAGGAGAGGAAGGAGAACTGAAATTAATAGCAAACAATGGTCGGAGTTGGAGCGGACACGGTCACACTCCACAGGTTCATGTTTCAGCTCTGCACAAGATACATTTTTCATTTATAGATCATTAATTATGAATCTGGCGGACGCAGCGGGGGAGGAAGAGGAGGGCCGAGGTGTGAAGAGCCAGAGTTAGAGTCAGGCTTTTTAAAGGGATACGTGTTACATATTTCATCGGCCTGTCTGACCTTAGAGTTTGGAGAAGCGTTTGTGATTCCAGGGAGCCGAATCACTCTGAACAAAGAACATGATAAGATAAATAAAATATGTGGCATGTCCAAGGGTTAAAAAAGTAAAAACTGACAATAACAGACAGGAGAACGCTGCAGCGGCGCGTTCACACTGGGTCTGGTTTGGTCCTGGGTTAAGTCTGGACGTAGACTCGGTTTGTCTTGGTCTATTTCAAGTTTATTTCCGGGCAGTAGTGGATGAAGTACTCAGTTATGTTACTTGAGTAAAAATACAGATACAGAGGTAAAAAGTTAAAGTATCACATGAAAACATCTATTTAAGTAAAAGTATTAAAGTACCTGTTTAAAAATGTACTTAAAGAGTAAAAAGTACAAGTATTTTGCAGTGTTGTTCATTTGTTAAAGTGTAAATGTAGTGATATTGATTCAAAATGAGACATATTTTGGTCACAGAAACAATATAAATCAATGTCTTAAATTTTCTTGGCATGAATTTTGTGTATTTATTTTTGTTTTGCTCAAAGCCGAAGCTTGAACTCGAAAACTTTAGTCAGGACGTTTCCACGAACATGGTAAAAATAACTCCTCAAATATATGAAAAGCACCTTTTCAGTCCTGTTCAAAATGTAGTGGAGTAGAAAGTACAGATACTTCTCTCAGATGGAGTGAAGTAAAAGTAAAAAGTATCCACAGCACTTGTATTTCGTTACCTTCCACATCTGTTTCCGGGTTTATTCCTGGTTTAGTCCCAATTTTATGTGCTGTGAATGTTAAGTGTGAACATACACATTTTTTATTCAAGATCAAGTTCATGGTTGTAAAGTATTTAGTACTTAGTGTACATCAGGTGAAAACAGCTTCGGTAATAATGGTGTCAATGAAGTCATTCTGAACTATGAAATACATTTACTGCAACAAGAAATTGTAACATAAGAAAATCCATTTTCTGTTCTCCTTAAGTTTTCTCAGAATATTGAAAGTTACTGCACCAGAATAAAGCCACTCAAAATGTGTTTTCTGAATATGTATTTTCAGAACATGTGTTTAGATACTTACCAACTTTATGAGTCACCCACAACCTGAACACAGAGGAAGAGGAAGAAGAGGAGGAAGAGGGAGAGGGAGAAGAGAAGAAGAGGAAGAGGGAGAGGGAGAAGAGGAAGAAGAGGAGGAAGAGGGAGAGTGAGAAGAGGAAGAAGAGGAAGAGGGAGAGGGAGAAGAGGAGGAAAAGGAAGAGGGAGAAGAGGAAGAAGAGGAGGAAGAGCAAGAGGGAGAAGAGGACGAAGAGGAGGGAGAGGGAGAAGAGGATGAAGAGGAAGAGGAAGAAGAGGGAAAAGAGGATGAAGAGGAAGAGGATGAAGAGGAAGAAGAGAAAGAGGAAGAAAAGGAAGAGGGAGGACAGGAAGAGGAAGAAGAGGAGGAAGAGGGAGAAGAGGAAGAAGAAGAAGAGGGAGAGGAGGAAGAAGAGGAGAAAGAGGGAGAAAAGGAAGAGGGAGAAGAGGATGAAGAGGAAAAAGAAGAAGAGGGAGAAGAGGAAGAGGAGGATGAAGAGGAAGAGGGAGAAGAAGAAGAAGAGGAAGAGGAAGAAGAGGAATGCAAAAACACATTGTACATGCATAAACTGTATATCTAATAAAAACAAATGTTTTTGGATGTTGTGAAATTTAAACATTACATAAACCTATTTCCATTTTACATTTATAAATATTTATTTCTGACATCAGCTCATTTTTACAATATTCAGATTTATTGACGTGCGCTGAACTTTTGATTTGCATAATTTCATTTACCCAAGTCCAACATTCAAAATCAGGTTTGTCCAGACTTAATGAACTGTTGGGCCTTAATAGGTCAACGTTGCTGCCAATTCCGTTGTATTCCCGGCTGCAGCTGCCGCTCCGAGCTCCATCTCGGTTAAGGTTGCATACGTTTACAAAAGGCAGTTGGAGGC
>KN483479.1:16505-31235 GCA_000787095.1 Periophthalmodon schlosseri | reverse complement strand
TTCGGACTCACTCAGATACATAATAAATGGACCGGGCGGCGCCGCAGGGCTGACGGATGATTGACAGGTTGATTGATTGATGATGACAGTTATGACTAATTCATTAAAAGCCTGAGCTGGCCGTGTGTGTCACTCATTTGACTGAAGTCCACTGCAGAGCGCTGGGATTGGGCTTGGACGGGGGCTATGGACGCTGCTGTGAGTGACGTGTTCAGATAAGACCACTTTTCATAACGTTCCATTCAAATAACAAAAGTAATAACCATTTTTACTTCGGCAAGTTTGGTATTTAAAGATCCTATACTGCACAAAATGGACTGGTGTGAGCTTTAAGCCACGTTACAACGCTGTTACCTTCTCAAAAACATACCTGGAGTTAGTCACACATGTTTGAGTAATCCTGCATTGCTAATCTGTCTACATCTCCACATCTCAAAATGCTCTGTTCCACCTTGTGATGTCATGAAGCGGTAATTTTCAAGTTAACAGCTCCTTTTACCTTAAGTTCAGTAGAGATTGGAAATTTCAGGACTGAAAAGATCCAAATGCTTCTAGTGAAGGTGTATGGAGTTTAAAAACACAGTGTAGCACTTCCTGTATCACCACATGACATCACAAGGTGGAACAGACTGTTTTCAGTTTGAGAGAAGAACTCACCCTAAATATGCAGGGTTTGTGTGTTAAACATGTGTGAATGAAACAAAACACAACTCCAGGTCTGTTTGTGACGAGGAAACAACATTAGAACAGAGATCAGAACGCAGCGTAACATGGGCTCTTTAAAATAATTATTGTTCATGAATTTGGATGAACTTAAAACATTAAAAACTATTAAAATGATTGGATCTCGCATTTCTCTGGTTAATCCTCTTGTCAGTTATGTCCATCAAACCTATAGGAAGCTAAAACAAGGTCCCAGACATTACATCTCTGTATAGAAAAGTAAAAGTTGATAGTATTAATAGTCTGTTGATAATCAGTAGCGCTTGTTTCTAGTGTTTTGGGGTTAAGTTTTAACCCGTGGCCCGATGCAGCACTTAACATGCGGGATTCTACCAAACCTAGACTATAAAACATTAACACATCACCTCCTCCACCACCACCACACACCCACCAGTGCTCTCTGATCAGCTGATGCCAACCTCCTGTCTCCGCCCATCGGGACCAGACACAGGACCTGAGGGGGCAGGGCCTTCTCCGCTGCTGGCTCCGCCCTCTGGAACTCTGCCCAAACACATCAGAGACTCATCCACACTCACCTGTTCAAAACTCACCTGTTGAAAACTGCCTTCAAATATCTGCATCTCCTTCTTTCATTTGTGTTTTGTCTTGAACTGTGTGAAGCATCTTTGAGTTTTTTAGGTCTCTGCACTTTACTTAAGTACATTTGACAATGTATAATTTTTACTTTTACGTCACTACATTTGAGAGCACTACATTTTTGAACAGGACTGAAAAGTAAAAAGTACTTTTCATATGATTTGAGGGGTTATTTTTACCGTGTTCGTGGTAACATCCTGACTAAAGTTTTCGAGTTCACGCTTCGGCTTTGATCAGACAAAATAAATAAACAAAATTCATAAGAAAAATTGTAAAATTGTTCTGTATTGTTACTGTTGAACAAAATATGTCTCATTTTTAATCAATGTCTCTACATTTACACTTAAACAAATGAACAACACTTGCGTGAAATACTCTTAAAGAACATTTTTAAACAGGTACTTAAATACTTTTACTTACGTAGATTTTTACATGTGATACTTTTACTTTTACTTGAGTAACTTTTTACTTCTGTGTTTGTACTTTTTTTCAAAACTGTGTACTTCTTCCATCACTGATTATATATATTAATCCTACATAATACATTGAAATAATTGCCACTAAAACCATCTCAATGCCCCATGATTTTAACTTGCGTCTAGTGAAGTGAAACGCTGAGCTCACGCTGGTTGCACTTCCTGCGTTGGTTTCCACGGTAACACTCCTGACAGGGCATTACACATGCACACACCAGCAGATCTCAGTTTGAGCGCTGGGCTAATTATACAGCTAAAGATTGCATTTAAACAGCCACAGTCGCAATGGAAATGTGGTGTCAGTTTTGGACCGAACACAACTCAAAACTATGTTGGCAGAAGAGTTACTAAGTCCTAATTTCCGCTTTAGCAATATGTTTGTACGTTCTTCTGCATAATGTAAAAAAACAGATAAATAACAGTTTGGGGTTGGAAAAACGCCACTCTGAAAAACACTGGCCAAAAACATGTCGAACCAAAACAACTGTTGTGTATATTGCATTTTCTCCCATCTGTAAACAACATATTTACAAAGCACCCCGCCACTACCTATCTCAAAGTAATTCAACAACTCCAGCTCCAATATTGTGGCCGGCCTCTTAAAAACATAAAAATAAAATGTTATACCAAAGTATCGCCCGGTTGAAGCCTATTCAAAGAGAAGGAAATAGCTCCGTGTGTCACATTTTCTCGGAATAAATCCAAAATATATTTCTAAAACTTGGAGATGACAGCTCTCCGATTTTGAGGTATCACAAAGATGACATGACCACTTCTGAAAAGAGGAGATTCCAGTGACAAGTCAACACTCAACAAGTTTAAATGTCATCGTGCTCCATGTTGGATCCAGAGATTCAGAGAGATTGAAGGAAACCGCACGCTGTTAAAGTGCTACACCTATTAAACTCTATAGAACCGTGTATATGCTCCGAGAAACGGGGAAGTAAAAGCAGAAAAAGCATCTGCAACCCAACAGCAGTTTTAATCCTTTAAAGATTCACTATGTAACTTTCTCTGGTTAAGGGTCTGCTTAGGCCTGTTCAGTAGATTTTGGGGCTCAATATTTATAGTGAGAACTTTTTCTTTGCGAAAATGGAGAGATTTGGGTATTTTTGTTGTAATATAAGATCTGAGTCTCTTTTATGGCGAATTATTGGTTCATTATTGCTTCATTCTGCTGCATTATTTGTTGCAGCAGAAATGAATGAAAGTCTGTTTAAAAATGGTTCACTGGGATTATCTTGCATTATTTCAATTTTAATTAATGGCATAAAGTAGTTTCAATATTGTCGTTTATCGCGATGTTTCTCTATAGCGATATAAAGCGCTTCAAAATGTGTTACCGTGACAGGTCTACGTCTGCTGCCTGCGTGTTTCAGTTGAGAAGTTGGTTCTCCTCCAGGTTTGTTTGTTAGATGTTTTCAATGCTGAGAAGAAAGGTCAAAGGACAGGGGGCGCTCTGGGACAGTGGTTCCTGCAGGAGGAGGGTCTGAGGACAGGGGGCGTTCTGGAACAGTTCTCCCTTTGCTTGTTTTCTATGAATGTCGTTAATCTGTTTGTTATTGACCACTTTCTGTTTCAGTGATTTCATTTTCTAACTTTCTGTTGGTTAAATCCATGATCTCCATCTTGCATTTATTTAATTAAGATGATTATTATTGCTCAAAAATAGCTTGAAAAACAGGCACTTCTACTGTGGTTGCTTTTTCACAGATCTGACTTGTAACCATAAAGAGCTAATCCGGAGTGAGGTCGTTGAAGGTAACGCCCCTTCCCTCCCGCACCGCTGATTTAGCAGGGAGCGGGCGCTTAGCAACGCTGTCAATCAAACCTGTTGCTAACGCTAGCGGGAGCGACCTCGGGGAAAGAAGGCGCCTGATTTGTCTGTTATTAATGTTCACTTCTTGAATCACAGCCAAAATACTGACCCACAGGTTGGCGGTGCAATTCCAGCTCCCACAGATGAATCCTCTCATTGTGTCCTTGGGCAAGACACTTAACCCTCCGCGGGCGCCAGCGTCTGTGTATGAATGTGTGTGTGAATGGGTAAAAACATGGCCATTTACATAGTTTTTGTCAGATTGCTAATTTCATGACGGCTCGTTTGGCTGAAGGGTTTTTCTCGGGACTTATGTAATCAATATTTAGGAGGGCGTGGTTACAGGGCGTGGTTACAGGGCGTGGTTACAGGGCGTGGTTACTGTTGAGAATCCCTAATTAATGAGTACCTGTCAAATCTGCAGCCTCCCTTTTCGTAAACTGAAGCCAATCCATCAAAAATCTCTTAATATTTGAGAAAATATATATAGTTGAGAGAAAAAAGTTCTTTCCAACATGACTCTGAGTGTGTGAATAGTTAACGCTGACAGAAGTGTGTTTGAAATAAAACATCTAAAGTACCAGTCAAAAGTTTGGACACACACGCAGGGTTTTTTTTTTACTACGTTCTACATTTTTCTATACATACATCAAATATATGAAGTAAGATATAAGGGAATAAAGGTAAATAACTCAACAAAACATTGTTTTAAATGTATTTTATATTCAAATCCTTAAAGTATCCAGCCTTTGCTTTGTTGAAAAATGTTTAGTAGAGTTAGTTAACTTTTTTTTACTACGTAATTCCATATATCTTACTTCATATATCTGATGTCTTCTGTCTGAATTATGAAGTAAAGAAAAAACTTTAAGTAACAAAGCTACTTTAAGGATTTGAATATAAAATATATATTTAAAAAAATCTAAAAGAGTTATTTAACTTTCCTTTCTTACATAATATTTTACTTCATATATTCAATGTCTTCTGTTTGTATATAAAATGTAGAAAGTAGTAAAAAAAACAAAACTTTTGACTGGTCGTGTAACTCCACAGGGAAAAATCAGAAAAAGTCGGATAGCATCTTGTGTTGTGAGCAAATATTACATCAGATGCCCCGTCATGTTTTATTCTTCTGCCCTCCGATCTTAAACGCAGAGACACAATGTAAAGAGCCGTGTGAAACAGCGTTGAACAATGTCCAACTCCATAATTCATGTGTCAACGGGACGCTCCGAAGCCGAACGGAGCCGAGGATTTTTTATACAAATTATGCAATAAAAGCAACGAGGGTAAAGGCGTGAAAAACTGAAAGGGGAAAAAGCGGGAATGAGAAGAAGGCAGAGGATGTTTGAAATCTAATGTCTGTGAATCCTGAGCAAAACCAACAAGAAAACCATTTAGACACAAGTGGAAAAAAATGCAGCAGTTTCCAGGCGGGATCTTTCTTCAAGGCATATACAAGTTTCTGTTTAGAAGTTGAATTCAAAATGAAACGCTAGTTTTTTCCTTCAGGAGGCGCCATAGAAAATCACCTCTCCCAAAGTGTGTTCAAATGATTTCTTTGGGTTTTTTTTACCAGATGCCTTTACTGATGCAACCAAACCCATTTGTGAGAGCTTGAAATTGGTTAGAGTACACAGACTTTGTTTCAGTTCTTGAGTTGTTTTTTTTTTTTTTTTTTTTTCTCTTTCATATTTAAATGTTTTCTTTATTGAAAAAAACAAAATGAATATATTTCTTTGCAGTATAACTTTAATTTACCCATACCCAATTTTACTTAGGAAACCCAGATACATAAACCAATACTAAAATTAGTACTGAAACACGATATTCATTTGAAGCAGGGCCGTTGACAGAAATTTTGGGGCCCGGGGCAAGAAACCTCACACAGGCCCCAATTTAATATAAATTAGATTCCCCTGATTTGAAGTATCAATACTAAAACAAATTATGTTGTGGCTTTCCTAAAGTTTTAGAATAATCTTGATCTACATTATATCCGCTATAAGAAATTAAAAAGTTGAAAGTTACATTCTATTGCCTTTAGAAAGTGTGTGTTTTATTATTGTCATTACAGTATCAAAAAAGGTACTGAGGTTTCCATTGAAAGCACAGACTGTTTATATAAATGGACATAGCTAACCTGCTAGCCGCCACGTTACAAACAGGAAGTGATCATGGGCGTGTTTCGGCTCCACATTCTATAGAAAAACCGTCGCCCCTCTCTCTGTAACTGCTGCTGCCAGACTCGTCATTTTGGTCTTAAAACGTTCGTATTAACCCACTCTACATGATCCTGGGGTTTTTATTTCACTATTGTGTCTGTAAATCAAGATCTGAACATTAATAACAGACAAATCAGGCGCCTTCTTTCCCCGAGGTCTTTCCGCTAGTGCTAGCAACAGGTTTAATTGACAGCATTACTAAGCGTCCACTCTCTGTTAAACCAGCGGTGCAAGCGGGAAGGGGCGTTACCTTCAACAGCTCACTCCAGGTTGGCTCTTTGGTTGCTATGACACTGGAGCTCGGAATTCCAAATATGGAACTGGGCTCCTGTAAATCGGCCGCTATAACTTCTAGCCTCGATGAGCTTCATTTGACTGGAGCCGAACGCTGTGGGTGACATCACCCTCTCTTAGTCCACTTCTTTATACAGTCTATAATTGAAATAAAGTTTGAAATTGTAGCATCGTGACAACACAGGCTCCTTGGACCTTGCCTCTGTTGTATTGAAGAAAAATGAAAGCTTTACATAATTCATTCAAAATCAAATTTGTCCAGAATTAATCAACTGCTGGTTTGGCCCTTAATAGGTCAAGGTTCCTGCCAGTTTTCTTCTATTCCCTGTTGCAGCTGCTCCACCAATTTGAGTCTGAAGAAAACCAACAAAGAAAACAATTTGGACAGAAGTTCCATAACCGGTTGAATCTTCTTACACATTTTCCTCCCAGGCAAATGCAAACATAAAAAACCCTCTTTGTCCGTAGCAGCAGACCGCTAATAGCCGAACTGTTTGCTAATAAATCAAAAGCGTTTGTATGTCAGCTGGATGGTTAGACACTAAACATACACACCATGAAAACACAGTTGGCAGCTTCACACACAATTAGGGAGACTGCACACGAATGCCTCTGGGTTAAAAGCATCAACTGGCCCGTGTGTAAACTGTGGCTGGAAATTCCCTTCACTCAAAACATCTGTGGCTGTGTGAGCGTGTTGTTTTGTTCGTAGTCTTGCGGGGGTTTCTTCAAAGTAAAACCGTGCACCTAAAGGAAGCCCTCCGAGTACGTGGGGGAGGAGAGAACAACAGCACATGTATGGTGTGTATGCGTTTGCTATTCAAAGGGACCAAACAGAATACGTGAACACAATGCCTGACTGACAGAGCGCGGTTTATAGCAGAATGAAAAATGGGACAGGGAGTTCGCGTTTGATTGGTGAAACTGCCGAAGAAACGCGGCGCAGATGAAGACAAATGCATAAACAGAATACGGGGAAACGGGACGACGGCGGCTCAGCTGGTAGAGTTTTTGTCCACTGATCTGAAGGTTGGCCGTTCCGGTCCCGCCCTTGACATGAACGTCATCGGTAGAGCGGTCACATCCGCTGACCCACAAGTTGGAGGTGCGATTCCAGCTCCCAAAGATGAATGCTGTCGTTGTGTCCTCGGGCAAGAGACTTAGCCCACCTCGCCCCCAGTGTCTGCGTACACCGGTGTATGAATGTGTGTGTGAATGGGTGAGTTGTTCCTTGGTGTGAAGGGTTTCGAGTGACTTGAAGTTGGAAAAGCGCTATATAAAAGTAAAAAAAAAATTAAAACACTGGACCATTGCATAGAACAAAAGCCATGTAAAATAATAAATAGTTTCAAAAGTTTGCCAAATGTTTGTTTTTCTTACAAACTAGTAAAAAATACTCGCTGGTTTCTTGTGTAGATATAGATTACACCCACAGATTTGAAGTGGGAACAAAGTCAGGAATTTTCTTTCTGGTAAGTGAAGCAAATATGATATAAAATAAAATTTAAAATTTAAAAAATGCTACTAAAGTGTCACGATACTAAAATTGAAACGCAAACTCCAACTCAATACTTGATGCCAGTTTCTATACTAAAAATGTACCATACAATAGACTGTGATCAACACCACACACAGTAAAAGTACTGTCGTATTTCCATGTGATCTTGTACTAGTTGTAATCAAGCTCAGGATCATTCGAAAACAATTCTGACTTGTCCAGTTTTGACCGAGAACCATCACAACCACGAGGACAGAAAGTCTTTACAGAACATAACGTGAGTCAGTGGATTTAATGAGATTTGATCACAGACCTCGGTTCAGTTTTATCTCGGCCCGTCCCTTTGTAAAGGTCAGGAAGGAAACCATGACAACGAAGGGAAGCTCACTGATGGACATGTGACAAAATACACAACCAGTCAAAAGTTTGGACACTCAACACTAGTTTTTTGGGGGTTTTTTTACTACTTTTTACGTTTTATATACACGCAGAAGACATCAGATATATGGAGTAAAATATATGGAAATAGGTAGTAAGAAAAAAGTTTAATAATATGATTTTTATATATTTAAATTTTATATATAAATCCTCAAAGTTTGCTTCCCTTTGCTTTGTTGAAAAATATGTAATTTTATTTATTTTGTTCTTTACTACATAACTCTATATATCTTGCTTCCACATTTTTTATACATATAGAAGACATCAAATATATGAAGTAGGATATATAGAGTTATGTAGTAAAGAATAAAAGTTACTAAATATTTTTCGACAAAGCAAAGGGAGGATACTTTGAGGATTTGAATATACATTTTTTTAAAGTTATTTATTTAACTTTTTTTCTTTACAATATAATTCCATATATCTTACTTCATATAATTGATGTCTTTTATATGTATAAAAATGTGGAAAGTAGCAAAAATAAAGAAAAACAAAATGAATGTGAAGGTGTGTCCATAACACATAATAACTCTACTAAATATGTTTTATATATATTATATATTCAAATCCTCAAAGTATCCACCCTTTACTTTGTCGAAAAATATTTAGTAGAATTATTTAACTTTTTTCCTTTCCTACATAATTCCATACATCTTGCTTCATATATTTGATGTCTTCTGTTTGTTATTTAAAGTTTTTTCTTTACTTCATAATTCCATATATCTTACTTCCACATTTTATATACAAAGCAAAGGGAGGCTACTTTGAGGATTTGAATATAAAATATATATTAAAAACATATTTAGTAGAGTTATTTAACTTTCCTTTACTACATAATATCTTGCTTCAAATATTTGCTGTCTTGTGTATGTATATAAAACGTAGAGTGAATGAGAGGGTGCGTCCAAACTTTTGACTGGTCGTGTATGTGCCAGTGTTTTCGCTCAGTGGAGCCGAGCTCACCACAAACGCCGTCTTGTCTTTAAAGGCCTTTAAAGCGGCGCTGCTGTCTCCCCGCAGTGTGCAGCGCGCTGATGGACTGGTTTTACAGACAGCTCCTCTAAAGGCAGATCTGAGCGTGTCTTTGCCTGCAGCGCGAGCACAGTCTGACGCTCCGTTCTGCTGGGACTCCTGAGTCACTGCTGCGTTAGCATTAGCATACTGCTCACCGTCTCTCCTACACTCAACCGCTGCCGCTTCTTCTAAAGGCTGTTGTCAGTATGTTCTGTCTATCTCTGCTTCTTTGTGTCTCCGACGGTCGGCTGGCAACGCTCCCTCATGTCTTGTCAAATGAGTTATGAGATTTAACGTTGCCATGACGATAAATGAAAACGGAATGAACGACGAGTTACGTCTGAATGCAAACGTAATTCCCTACAGGGGGCACTATTTAGGGGGTCACGCCATTTTTCGTGGTGTCCGAATGGCCAGTTGGTGAGAAAATAGTGCACTCAAGATTTTCCACAATGCACCTTGAAAAGCAGTGGGCATCGGTGGTGACTAGACCAGTTAATATAGACCACAATGCATTGCAAGTGTCGAAAAAACACAGTGGACAATGCATTGCGAGAGTTGGAAAAACAACAGTGCGACGACAGGTCTGTGACTGAACACAACAAGACTGAATGAAGCAGAAAGAAGCGCTGGTTTATCTCACTGTTGGTCCTGATTATGAATAAAACACTATTAAATAAACCGTTGCTGTGTAAAGTTGCTAGCGTTAGCCGCTTTAGCTCGAGCTGTTAAAAGAGCGAGAATTTCCACATCTCAGACGCAAATTTTTAAAATTCAGTCCGTTTATGTGAGATCCAGCTTCACAAAAACGTATGATTATTATTAGTCCATAAAGACTTGAGCCAGTCCAATCTGATCATTACTTATGACAGAAATCAAGTTTTATCAGAGTTTAGCCTTTAGAATTTTTTCACCCAGAAACCAGAGTCGCGTGACCCCAGAGTAGTGAGCTGTGAGTCTGAATCTCTCTGAGTTTGATAAAGAGTCCAGGACTGTGGAGTGAGTGAGGGGTCAGGGGCTGGGGGGACATTCAGACACAGCCATCATTTTATTTTTATCTACATCTGAAAAACTTTGACCTCAAAATCTCATTGTCTGTAGTATCGCTGAAGAGCTGTGAGTTTTCAAATTTGACATTAGGGCAGACAACTGGAATCAATGCTATTAGCTGTTTCATTTGCAACAACTTTAGGTTACATCCAATACAAGTTTGTCTTTCTTAATATACCAAGTCACCTTATTGTGATGTTGCCGTGCAGAGAACCTTATGACTCGCCAAACGCTATCTTATTTATTTATTTATTTATTGCTAAAAATGCCTCTTCAAGCCTTTCATTTTCCGTTCACGTTTTGAAATTGGCGCTGACAATGGTCCTCTCTTACTGTCGCATTTTTACGTAGCGCTTTTCCAGCTTCAAGTCGCTCCAAGCGCTTCACATCAAGGAACCACTCACCCGTTCACACACACATTCACATTGTTGAGAGCGGGATTCGAAACCCCAACCTTCAGATCTCTGGACAAACACCCCAATTAAATAAATGTTACCAATGCGTAGCAAAATACAGTCCCATTATAACCATCTCCTTGTTGTTTTCTTACACTATGGCCCAACGTTTTGTCCCGTTGGTTGAAAAGGAAAGATGTGAGATGTTTCATATTGCTGCTCTGTCCCCCTTCACCCTTACACACACTACACAGGCTTGGCATACAGAATGATTAGGTACAATGACATTTAGATTGGTAAATGCCAGCGCTTAATGGGCAGAGTTAAAGACAGTTAATGATGTCTGGTGTGAAGCTCGGGTGAGTCTGCTGTGGCGGCCTCAGCAACGAGACGCGCGCTCCGTCGGCACAGCATGTTCAGGCAAAATACCAAATCTCATAAAACCTTCTAATGTTTACCACCTACTGCCTCCTTCTCCCCACTGTACTTTTATGAATCCTGAATTTACTAGAGTGACATTTCTAAAACGCATTTGCATCGTCTTTTATTCGGACTTCCTCTGCCCCTCCTTCTGTCCAATCATTTCCTCCTCCAGTCATCGCGGGGCATAAATCACCTCCCCGCGATAGTTTTAATAGCTTTTTAATGAGCCTAATGTTTTCTGTTTTAATGAACTTCTTACGTCAGCTTTAATCATTTTAGCCGGATGAAAAATGATTGAGAAATGGCCTACATTAATTTAATTTAGTGCTCAATCTGCGCAGGCCCCAGCTTTACAACCCTCGGTAAAAAGGGGTCCAGGGCAAGTAGGAAGAGCAGCGAAAAAACAGTGAGGGACGTTAGAGGAGTGGTGGAAGAAGCCCGGCCAAAAACCATAGACTGTATAAAGAAGTGGACTAAGTGAGTGTGACGTCACCCACAGCGTTCGGCTCCAGCCAAATAAGCTCATCCAAGGCTGGAGCAGTTATAGCGGCCAATTTGGAACCGAGTTGCATATTTGGAATTCCAACCGCGAGTATCATAGCAACCAAAGAGCCAATCCGGAGCGAGGATGTTGAAGGTAACGCCCCCTTCCCGCCCGCACCACTGGTTTAGCACAAGAGCGGGCGCTTAGCAACGCTGTCAATCAAACCTGTTGCTAACGCTAGCGGGAGCAGCCTCAGGGAAAGAAGGCACCTGATTCGTCTGTTATTAATGTTCAGATCTTGATTTACAGACACAACAGCGAAATAAAAACAACAGGATCATGTAGAGCGGGTTAATACGAACATTTAAGACCAAAATGACGAGTCTGACAGCAGCAGTTACAGAGAGAGGGGCCACCGTTTTTCAATGTAAAGTCTGGCTCCAAATAGGAAGCGCGCACATGATCACTTCCTATTTGGAATGTGGCGGTTAGCAGGTTAGCTATGTCCCTTTATATATACAGTCTATGCTAAAATTACACCAATTATACAAAGTTTTCTAGTCTGACTTCAGGTGGACGTGACTGACAGGCATATTAGCCAATCAGGGGCACTCATGGGTAACCTGAATCAAAACAAACATGACTGCATACGTGAAAAAAAATGTGGAAAAACACAGGAAAAACATGGATTTCTGCAGAATCAATTGGCGAAGTCCTAAACGCCATTCATCAGAGGTGAGAAGTTTGTCCATGACCAACGAGTTTCATTTATTTCAATGATCCATGGGCGTGACTTATATATTAGCACAGATATGTAAATGGAAAATCTGTGTAATGTGTACAGTACATACATGTATATGCAGTACGTATGAAGCATGAGAGCGTAAATGTGCATGTGTTTGTACATGTGTTACATCTGTGTGTATGTATGTGGCCTTATTGGGTTTCAAATGACATAACAGCATTCTATAGGCCCATACCATTTAATACAGCTAAAATTTCTATTGTTAAAATGCAGATTTTTGTTGTAATATAATGAGTTGTAGGGTCTAGTCATTAGTAGAAGTGATCAGATTCAACATTTATGAATTCACTTTTTAGATATTCCATTGCAAAAGGAAAAATCATCTGGGATTATGACATCATCACACTCTAAATTCTGAAAACCACCCGTATAACGTCGACCGCTGCGCAAAATAAGTAAGAATAGAACTGAAACTAACTGAATGCATGCCTCTGTCTGGCCTGAGATTTGCCATTTGCAAATAAACAAAAATAACAACGATTTCCTTTTTAAGAAGATATAAATAAAAAAAAGTTGTGAAATTGGTCTGGGTGGTGAACGAGTAATTTACGAGGCTAAACTATAGGCTTGTTGTTCAGCTCTATCTCCAATTAGGCCTGTGTTGTTGAGAGCTGCCAATGCCGAGCTCCTACCAGTCAGAGAGACCAACAGATTTACATAGCCATTAACACAGCGGGGCCTAAATAAATGAGCACGATATTCTGCATCTGTTGCCCCATGTCTGCGCTTCCAATCTTCGTTTTCGCAAAGACATTTATTTTTTCTACCCGGTGCATCCATCTTTCTCATGAGTGACACTTAGACTTGTCATTTTGCCAACTTCAAATTAACGCCGCCATAAAGCAGCTGGTGTAGGCTCAGGATCGAGATGCAAAATGGTTTCCTGTGCGCGTTTTGTACACACTTCCACAACCCAAGGACACTGCACACCTTGCCAACGCCGCAAGAGTCAAACATCCATTTTGCAGTGTTTCGTAGTTAAAAAAAAAGGGAAAAAGAGGCTGCTAAGACGCCAAGGCTAAAGCTGCCAAGATAACTTTTCACTACCTGAGCTCAGACGTCCTTTACGGTTTGTATGTGTCCTCAAGGACGTCAGCACGCTCCACTGGGAGATTACACAGGTATGGGTGGTTACTGTATCGGCTGATTTACATAACAAAGAGATTCTTTATGAATGTTTTCTTTTATCATGTTAATTTTATGCTTTGTTTATATGTATGTTTAGATTTATTTAGCCATTTAGCCATGAATTTACAGCGTTACTTACAAAATTCACATGGTTCTTCATTGCTGTGATCTCTCCTTTTTACTGTTTTGTGCTCTAGAAATAAAGATGACGTAAGTTTAGGTCTGATTTGAAGTAGCCATGCAGGGTTGCCTTTTGAAATTGTCAAATAGGAAAGGCAAGGCAAGTTTATTTGTACAGCACATTTGGTCCACAAAG
Organism: Periophthalmodon schlosseri; assembly: GCA_000787095.1. NCBI lineage: Eukaryota > Metazoa > Chordata > Actinopteri > Gobiiformes > Gobiidae > Periophthalmodon > Periophthalmodon schlosseri. The sequence continues at coordinate 17,550 of KN483479.1, read as the reverse complement.
TAATTCAAAGTGCTTTACATAATAAGAAAGACATTAAAATCACAATACAACAAATCAAAACATAAATAATCATCATAAAATTAACATTAAAAGAGAAGAGGCAGAATAAAACCTTTCAGTCATATGCACAGCTAAACAGAACCGTTTGGAGCCTGGATTTAAACATTGTCAAAGTAGAGGCCTGTCTCACATCTTCAGGAAGACTGTTCCAGGTTTTAGCTGCACAAAACTGAAACGCTGAGTCCCCATGTTTAGTCCTGGTTTAGTCCTGACTCTGGGCACCAGCAGGAGGCCGGTCCCTGAAGTCCTCAGAGTTTGAGATGGTTCATATGGCACTAACATGTGGGAGATGTACTTTGGTGCTGGGTCATGGAGAGACTTGTAACAAGCAGAGCTGCTTTAAAGCCTATTCTCTGAGCCACAGGAGCCAGTGCAGAGACCTGAGCACAGGACGCATGTGCTCAGACTATAAATGACTTGGGTTACTTAGCAGTGGAGGTGAAGTTAACAGCGCCTTTTACCTTTAGTTCAGTAGAGATTAGCAATTCCAGGGTTGCGACCATCCAAATGATTCTAGTGAAGCTGCATAGAGTTTAAAAACACAGTGGAGCACTTCCTGTATTACCACTTCATGACATCACAAGGTGGAACAGAGTGCTTTCTGTTTGAAAGAAGAACTCAGCCTAAACATGCAGGGTTTGTGTGTTAAACATGTGTGAATGAAACAAAACACAACTCCAGGTCTGTTTGTGACGAGGAAACAACATTAGAACATGGATCACAAAACAGCATAATATGGGCCCTTAATGAGCGGTTAACTGCCGAGAAACCCCATATGGGCCCTGGTTAGGTTAAATTGTTTACATTTAAATGACTTGGGTTACTTAGCAGTGGAGGTGGAGTTCATTAATCACTTTGAAATGCAAATGAGAACAAATAGATTATTGTTTGAAAGCTCGACCTCCCTGAGCTGACGTCGTCCTTTACGCTTTGCCTGGGACCATCTCATGCTCCGCCGAGTGCCTGAAAAATCACAGATGTGGCC